>JAAAKE020100132.1:0-39612 GCA_010014785.2 Anisolabis maritima
GGTTGTCGCGTTGGTTGGTTCGGCTCGGATCCGGGGCCTCAATCTGCCTACTCCCCGGGTCGAGGTGTTGCTTGGTCCCTCGTTCGGGCTCGTCTGAGCTAGAGTTATATATATACAAAAAAACATTATCAATTGGTTGCAGAGAGATCTGCATGTATAAGTTATACTAGCATTCTCTAATATCTAATAATTTTATTTACTTTTTTCTTTTTTCTTTATGTATTATGATTATTTATATTTTAGTTTATTTATTTATTTTAATAAATGAATGATGAAATGACGATTTACAAAAAAAAAACTCTTTGTAATTAAAATTCTCTGTTCATAATAAACTTTTATTATAAAATTTTTTATTATTTAAATTATTTTATTTATGATATTTAACCTTAATGTTTGTTTAAATTTTATATCAATCTTTATTTAAGTTAAATAATTCAATAGTATTATTTTCCTTTACTTTAAATTTGATAATTATTTATTTTAAAATCTATTTGCAATTAGAATAAATAATATTAATAAAAATTTATGCAAATGGAATTTTAATACTTTAAATATATTGAACTTGCATAAATTTGTTCAAATTAATTTCAAAAAAATAAAAGAATCCACATGAAATCTCAATATGGCTTTTATTCTGTCAGAGAGCGCACTGGAGTAATTATTAAATTTGGACAAAAGCCCTTTTGATTTAATCATTGGCTCGTTTTTACATTTGATTAGGAATTACGCCAAAAATACTATTAGATTTGATTGGGAGTAATTAACTGTCTATTTAACAGACTTAGTAATGAGGAAAATGGCAAATGGCTTAGATTGCAAATGCCTTCGCCGGGATTCTAGGGGACGAGACATGGAATTCTGCCAAATCGCGGCCCATTCATATTAGAAAAAGAACTAAATTCCACAACCCTAAATTAACTTTTTGCCCTCCGGCAGATATCAATTTTTATTACCTTCTTCATTCTGTATATCATAACTTTAAGGAGTCCTTACTTTGTAATTAAGCCTAATACTATTATGTCATCCTGGAGACTATCAATTACCCGCATGATCTCAAATGGGTAGATTTATTTGTTATTTGATAAAATACGAAATAATCGAAAAAGTCTTTGAAACTGTCACCACATATATCTTTCAAATATCAAAGGACTCTTCTCAATAGTTGTGATATATCACTGGGAAACACAAGCAAATAGAATCTTGGAAATGATTCCAATCCTGTAACTGAAAAGCCTCCGGGAATTCACAACTACAAGCTGTTTGTAAATACAATTTCGGAATATTATTATTATCTTTGATATCCTCGTATATCATATGAATGAGATTTTAAAGATGGAAAGTAGATATATATCATAGGGGAATTTTCAACGTTTATTGAAAAATTTTTAATTGGTATTTTAATACCAACTATTTCAATATTTTAAAATGGGAGAAAATATTCTCGGAATTTATCTTTTTGATAATAATACAGAAACTCTAGTACAAAATAGCGTCAAAAACGAAACAGTTGAAAATAATAGAAAGCTTATTTTTGGATTTGTTTTAGATATTATTAAAATTTTCCTAAAATTTTTTTAATATTTCCGACGTAATTAAAATGGCATGAGAAATTTTCTTACGGTCTTTTCAGGAGTACTTCATAACTTCATTAATATTTGTCCAATTCAGAGGTGATCTGAGAGGGGTGAGTCTCTCCACTAAAGACATTGAAGAAATTAACACAAATTTCAATTAAAACTAAAAAAATTACAAAAATAATAAGTTTAAATGTATAGAGTCACTTAAAAATAAATAAGAAAGTAATTCTATTAACTAATAAAATTTTATTTGAAATTGTTATTTTTATTAGAAAGTAATTAGTATCAGATGAAGAGGCAACTTTTCTCCCTTAATTGCACCCCCTCTCGGAGGCACAAGAGAAAAAAATCAGAAATTTAATTTATAAAATAAATTGTGTTATAAAATAATTGAATTTAAATCAATCAAAATTGATTAAAATTTGCGTTTTTTTTTATTGATTTCATTAATAAACATGATATTATTTTATATAAAAAAATATGGAGAGTAGATTAAAAATCGTATTATATAACATTTTACTCTTTTACTAATTAATTAATCAATATGCTTTTTTAGCATATACAGAAAAGACATTTTTTTCAGAATGATTTTGAGAAATATTATAGGCCAATATTTAAAAATAAAAAAAAATTAAATTGGTAAACATTGTTTATTATTAATTAAGATTTTAAAATATTTATATTTGATATCATAGCAACAATTTTGCCTAATCTTTTCTATGGAATTTTTAAAATCTCAAATTAAAGCCCCCACTCTATTTTGAGATAAAAAATGATAAATTAACCTTAAAGATTTTCGAATTTATTATATGTACACTTGAATTAGTTTTCCAAAGATAAGACTTATCCATTCTGCGCTCCCCCCCCCTCCCCCCCAATAGTAAATACACCAAATTTCATCAAAATCCTTAGATGCTAAAAATTTCATCCTAAATTGTTTGGGACTCACTCTTGTCCTACTCTTGTACGTTTTTGGGTTTTTTTTTATGAATTTATCTTAAACTACTCTAACAATATTGATTAAATTGGCTATATAATAAATTAGTTCATCTTTAAACTGAATTAAGCATCTTTTACCTCAAAATAGTGTGGGATCCTCAATTTAAAGGCTTCTCTACACGCTTGCACATGATAGGTCTCTTGCGCATGCCATTGTTGGCCACTGGACGCCAGCTTCCCTCCCCTTCTCTTTAAGATGGCGGCGGCTTGTGGTCTATCATAGTCCATCGTGTAGTGCCTTAAGAATTTAAAAATCCCAGAGAAATCATAGAAAAACTCGTTGCCATAATGTATATATATATATATATATATATATATAATTATTTTTTATTCCTACGTTTGATAATAAACGAGATTTAATTGCCAATTTAATTAATTTAAATTAATTTTTTTTATAATATTGATAATTGATTCATACCCAAAAATGAAAAATTATATTTTATTTTATTTAAATATATTAATTGAAATTAATTATTATTATCCAAATTATAGATAAAAAATATCTTTTGGCGTTATTAAGTATTTCTTCTCTACTATTATTTGTTAGTAAATGATTCGTGAAGTTGGCTGTTCGGCTTAGTTCGATCGATTTGTTCTATTTTAAAAAATAATTTTTGAAGGTTTAAATTTAAAATCTTATTTTTTTCAAAAACAAAAAAGCAATCACAAATATATAGAGAGTGATTTGTTATGTAAACAAATTAACCATACTGTCAATTGTTTAAAGCATTTTTCTATATTCTATTTAATTCTGCAATAGCCATGTTTTTTTATATAATTTCAAAATAAAATAAATGGATGGAGGAGTTATTGTAGATAGTGCCGAATAATAAACTTAATAATATTTCGTATATATCGTTTAAATATCTACTCTTTAAGCCCTCACACACTTCCCGCAATTCAATCTCAAGAACGAATAAGATTTCTCTCTTCGGAGATAATTATCATTCTGATTGGCGTGCAAGTGCGAAGGGATATATTGATTGTCGTTGGTTACAGAGATTGCTGCGTTCAAGAGAGCAGATCACTGAAATGAATTGCACGCAGTATCTAAGAGCCTTTAAATAAGAATTTAACTTATAGTCCCATTTTTACTTTCACTTATTTTTACGTTCGCTTACTTATATACTGATACGAAAGAAATTCGAACTACTCGATGGACTAATTGCAAACAGTTATTTGGATAATCAAATAAAAAAAAAAAAAAAGAAAAAAGAAAAAACAAGAAAAAAAAATAAAAAAATATGGTGTTACTAAACTTAATACAGCTTAAAGATTATCTAATTTACTAATTTAATCTAATTTAATCCTTACCTTAGGTAAGCGAAAGTGATGAGTGATGTGCTGTCATACGAGATTTTTTGACTCATGCCACTTAGGTAGTCATTCATAATTTCATATTAACTTTTACTTTTCAAAATTCTTCGTTTGTGCTTATTAATCAATCAATTTTTTAATTCCAAATTTATCCCAAAGAAAATATTTATAAATATAAAAAAAATTCATTTGGCAATTAAATCTCGTTTATTATCAAACATAGGAATAAAAAATAATTATATTTTGCCATATTAAGGCAACGAGTTTTCCTATCTTTTCTATGGGATTCTTAAATTCTTAAGGCTCTACACGTTGAACCATGATAGACAAGCCATCGCTATCGTAAAGAGGCAAGCGTGTAGAGGAGCCTTTAAATTGAGGATTCCTCTAAAAAATTCTTAATACAGCTTAAAGATTATCTAATGTATATTATAATGTAATTATATGTAGCCAATTTAATCAATATTGTTAGAGTAGTTTAAGAGAAACCTAAAAACCTACAAGGGTAAAGAGGGACTCAAACAATTTTGAGTGGGATAATACATTTCAAAGATCTAAAAAATAATTGTTTTATGAATTTTTAATCAAAAATCTAGAGAGTAAATTTTGAGAAAATCAAAAAAACTTAAGTAATCAGTATCAGTAAAGTACTAGAACTCTTTGTCCAATTTTATTCAAAAGCTTCGAGGTGCATGCGGCCTGGGTACCTAGCTTAAATATAATATTTCTGTTTCGTATGCTTTTCCGTTTTTCAGAAATCTTGTTCAAAGACAGACACACACACCCAC
Organism: Anisolabis maritima; assembly: GCA_010014785.2. Classification (NCBI taxonomy): domain Eukaryota; kingdom Metazoa; phylum Arthropoda; class Insecta; order Dermaptera; family Anisolabididae; genus Anisolabis; species Anisolabis maritima. The sequence goes on from JAAAKE020100132.1 coordinate 4,682, forward strand.
ACACAGACAAACGGACCATTTTGCGACGCCCAGTTTTTTTGAGACGCAGGGGACCACAAAACCTATATTTCTGTTGAAATCTTGACATCGATTTTTTTGCGATCACACTAGTTTCTATACTTATATATTTCATATATGGATAAGAGAAAGTAGAATTGGATCCCATATTTGAAGATCTCATAAAAATCATGAGGTTTTAAATGTGACCCTTGCCCCCCCCCCCTCCCCCCAAGAGTCAAAGTGAATAATCTCATTTTTCAATTTTTTCATAACAAATATGCTCCTAAATTTTGAATTTCATTAAGATCTGATAAAAAAAATACAAGTAATTCAAAATGTCCCTGGGGGTCAAAGGGAGGTGAATTGCATCCTTGCGGGATGGATGGCATGCTTCACTGCTCGTTTACAAACGCAATCTTTTTTCAATTCTTTCCTGTCCTCTGATCTCTCTTTTTTACGGGTCAAAAGAGAGAAGCAAAAATTAAGTGCTTGGATTCTTTATAGAGGCAACCTGATGTCATAATTAGAAGGCTTGCACACGGAGCCAACGAAATAAAATCGCAATAAATAGCAATTCGTGTTTTCTAATGGACTTTTTTTTTAAATATTTTAAATCTCTTTAGTTACCCTAATTTTTTCTATCCATATCATATTTTTAGTTTATTTTTACTGATAAGTTTTGAACAAGATCCTGAATTCGATTCATTATTTTATTTTCGAAAGCTTATGATCTGGCTCCCGGGAGCCATATCATCACTTGATCAAAAATATCCTCACAGAACCCTTAAATAAAAAAATATATTTTACATTATTTCTATTATGGAAAACAGTAGAGTAGGCGTGCCTTAGAAATGGGATTACAGATTTTCATAACGATTTTTTATTATATTTGAGGACATATTTTGAGTAGTACCATCTATTACACATTTTTTCGCATTTGTAGTTAACATATGAAGAATAAATTAGTCTTATATATTACAAGTCAAAAGGAGTTATAGGACACCCAAACTTAACAATAATATTTTGAGAAATGGTATTTTCATAAATTTATTTCCGAATAGGTTAGTAGAATGATTTTTTATCATTTTATTTATTTAGACTTAAATATTTTGTACCTACCTTTACAGTTTACGCGAATGCACAACATTGTAAGCCTTTGTCAGAAGATGTAAGTAATATAAGTTTGTTCTCTTCGCTAAATCTGTTGGAGGCATTGCCTATACATAAAAAGTAATAAATATTTATGAAACCTGCAACAATCAAAAATATAAAGAATATCCTCTTTCAGGAATGTATTATAGTTTTTCACATAACATTAAAAAAAATACCACAAAGAATAAGTCAGATGTAATTTTACTAATAATTTAAGAACAAATATGAGTGTGTCACAATTTCTTTTGATGTGATATATATAATCTCTTCTTGACTACTATCATGGAGAAAATTCGCCGACTTTATAAAAAATCTTGATTTTATAGAAAAATATTTTTCATTTTCCGTATTCTATCTGCATGAATATATATAAATGTAGTTATTTATGTCAGATAACCTGGTTATTCATTTATAAATCCCCGCACTAACATTAAACACAATAAAGATCTCCCAAAGGAAGAGAGAAATCCAACTTTCTTCCAGGGATTCTTCAATAGGTCCAGATGGTGGAAAATTCATAGTGATCATTTAAATTAAATAAATAAAAAGATATTAACAATTATCGAGAAGGGGGGAGAGGTAATTAAGCTTTAAGCGTTTCTAATTATTTTCATAATAACATTTACATAATCATATTAATTTTTATTGTGTCAGCATTAATAAATTACATTAAAATGAAATTATTAGTTCCCCTATATAAAAATATTAAATATAATTAAATTTTTTTAATACTAATTTAATCTTGGAATAATTTTTTAAAAAAATTTCGAACAAGAATTAACTTAATATGGTTATATGAACTCCCAAAAAAAGTTTCTATTTGAAAAAAAAATTAGATGGAAATGATTTTGGGATGGGAGGAGCAAATCTTTTAAAAGCTTGAGTGACTCACGATTTCACACTTTAACTTTAACTTAAAGATACTTATTTGTCCTCTTAATGAAACTCTTAGAAAGAGTAGTAAATAGTTCCTATAAGATTATCCACCAGTTAATTTATGAAATAGCTTTTTCATAAAATAAAGGATTTCACACTTTAACAGTAACATATAAGGATTTATTAAGTAAATTTAATAGGTGATAAATCAACTCATTAAAAGAAGATTAATTTGGGGGAAAGTTTCTCATGTTACTCATTTATTCCGGCTCAATTTGAAGTCTAGTCCCCAAATGACCACAAGGTATCTCCATTTGGTCCATTTTATCTCTTTATCTTCGAAACTTTACAGTCGAAATTTCATCGTAAGAAAGTAAACAAGCTGCGAGAAAAAAAATCACGAAGGAATAACTGAAACTTTCAACTCAAAAGAGAACTGATTCAAAAGTTGTTCGCTTACATAAGCTGAGTCTCAGAGTGTCCTTCATTAATGTTTCATATCCACTCAGATTTCAATTTAATTGTCTTTTATTAAATATTTGAAAATGTATGTTCAAATAAAGGAATGATTCAAGTTGAAAATTAAATATACGTATATTGTTTAAATATTGAACATGAGAGTTTTCTTTTTGAATTTATTATTTTTCATAAGTATTATTAACTTTTAATTGAAAGTCTGTCTTAGATTTATAAATACTAAATATTTTAAATATATAGGGGAGAGAGCGCGACATAATGAAACTTTTAGTGTAATTTAGAGATTTATGTCATCTATTTTCTCAGAGTTATTTTCATTTACATGAAAAAATATTAACCACCTTGAGTATTTCACCCTTCATTTTGTTATTGAAATTCCATAGAGAAAATATTGTTTTTGCATCATCAAAGTGAAGTTTTGCATCTAAAGGAAAATTCAATCAATTCGTTTATTAATAAATTAATATAATTTATATTGTATCATAGTCTATTTATTTTCATTTAATCAGAATTTATTAGAAATTGTTAATTTAAAATTGGGGCATTTATAGTATATTTTGAGGGACATAGTCGGTGGGGCATTTTGAGACTATTTATGCTGACTTTAATTATAATGAGACATAAAATTTAAATACTTTTAATGAATCTACAAATACCCTAGGATAGGGAGGAGGGGGGATCTTTTTTAAATGAAAGACTATAGGCTATTCATTCTCAGAAGTAGTGGAAAGACCGCAAAATATATTAAAGTTCTCCTATTAAAATTTTTATATTAATAAATGTCTTATTAATGAAAAATACTGAATAAAATTCAACAAAAAATATAAACCTCCTCTTTTATGAATATTTAATTTTTTTAATTAATTTGTTATTTTTTATTATTTATTTATTTATTTTTCTTTATTTGAAACAAAATTTTAAGTTTCTTTTATACCCCGCGAATATCGAAACTAAGCAATTATTAAAATACATATCTTCCCATTATTCTATTTAATCCCTTACTGTTAGAATTGTTAAAGAGGGTTGTTATTTTCAGGCAGCCTAGTATTATATTTCGCAACAAATTTGTTTTATTCTCTAATATTTGGCTAATTACCTCACAGGTCTTTAGGAAATTGAATAACACTGATATTATTCATAAATAAAGGATCTATTGAACAAGATAGGTTTCCAAATTATGTACAAAAACTAACTTTTGTTTGGTTTTGTTTCATATAAAAAATAACATATTCATCATGTTAGCTTTTGCTTTTATTAAAAAATAGAAGAAGACTGTATGATTTAAGTACTGATTTCTGGATGGATGGCAACCAGAGTAGAATAAAGACGAGAGAAAAAATAAAACAAACGCTTGGCTTGTTAACATCTCTTCCATTTAACTATAAGTAACATTTTCAATTACTACAAAGTGATTTTAGCTTAAAATAGTGATGAAGGTCGAAAAATATCGACAAGTGTTTGAAGCAATAAAGCATTGAAAAGGAAACCAAGCGTTTGTTTTATTTTTTTCTCTCGCCTTTATTCCATCCTGGCTGCCATCTATTCAGAAATAACTATATTAAAAGTATTTTATTTTATTTTTATATCAAAGTATTTTTCAAGACCTGTAAGATCAAGTACTCTCCTGTAAAATAACATCTTATTATAAGTATTACTTATTTTCTTCAGGCCACTTGCTTTTATGAAAAAAGAGTCGATAGTATAGTAGTATGTTGCCAGGTAGAGTATAACTATGGCAAAGCGTTTGCCCCGGGCGCATTGTTTCAATGGGAGCAAATTTGTGCTAAAAAGTCAAAGGTAATGTAGGTAAATAAATTAACTGTTTATTGAATCAGGATATGTATTTTAGAGGGGGGAGCGCAAATTTCACAGTTTGTTCAGATCGTAAAAAAAAAACTAGTTTCGGCACCCCATTGGTCCAGAATATTGAATCGCATTTTCTTTTTGGGACAAATGTACCAGCAAAGATGTTGTTATGATATAACAACAAATTATAATTAGGAAAATTGCGATAAAAACAAAAAATCGTTTGATCGGGGCCTCAAAAAAATTCAAGCATACCAACTCGCTAGGACGTAATTTAATTTTACTTGTGGCAGCAAAAAAAAACTTATTGGAACAAGAGAAAAAACGTTCTTCAGGAAGCTGAGATTTCATAAGTTGTCTTGGAATAGAGCAGTTGTAGGAAAATGGGCCTATTCCTAGTGGCACACCAACAGGAATCCCTCCCCTTATTCTACTACTCAAAAAGTATACAGGTGGAAAAATAATTATTTTAAGCCAAAATCACTAGCAATTAGAGGTGTTATCTTATATTTACAAAATTTTTTTTATAAGTTTTCTAGTAGTTTCTTTTTCTGCAAACTTAACAAAAACTAAATTTTTAGACCCTAATAGGCAGGTATCGTTATAATTTAAATTTGCTCTTTCTTAAATAAAAATGAGTTGGGAGTTGAGTTAATCTTATTTAAAAAACAACCTCCAGTGACAAATATATAGATATAGAGGAAGAGTGATAAATATTTTGATAAAAATAAGATATTGTGAATTTCAAAATATTATGCTTCCACTTTACAATAACTTATAAATTAAAAATTTTATTTTTATATTTATTTTACACAAGTTATACAGTAAATATTCCCCAAAGTTAGAATACCCTCTGGCTTATTAAGAAAACTTTCCTCGATTACAAGATTTTTCAGATTCATTTGTATTCTAAGTGAAATTTGAATCGATTTGATTAATTTTACATTATTAATATTATTTTTCCTCAATTGAGTTTCTAAGACATCCTCTTTCACTCTGCGTTCAAATCTATATTATTTCCGTTTCTGGTTATTGAACTTATCACTTCCCAATTTTATATCTAATATTATTAGTATTATTATTATGGACGCAAAATTTACCTAATATTATGTTAATGAACCATTCATAAGTAAATGCCCCTCCTTCTCTTTCTCCGATTCGCCTAAATCCCTTTTTGTCTCGAATAATAATTTCCCAAGTCTAATATTCCTCAAAAATAATATGAGCATTGGGGACATGTATGGAATTTTAACTCGTCTTCTAAAGAAAATCCTTTTCTGTTAAATTATCTTTCATTTCTAATAAAAAAAAAGAAAAAAAAACGGATAAATTTAAATTTGAGGTTTATGCAAAAAAAAAAAAAGGAAAAAAGAAAAAGCAAAAATGGAAATTTTTTAAGCAAATGTTTTTTCAATTATTTTATAATTAGTTACAACTAATGGAGATTGTCTTTTAAATAAGATTAATTTTAATCAGAATCCCAACTCACTTTCATTTATGAAAGAGTAAATTCAAATTATAACGATACCTGCATATTAGGGTTGGTTACTTTTTACTTTTTCGAAAAGTTGCTTTTTTTAAATATTAGAAAACTTATAAAAGAATTTTGGAAAGCTAAATCTTCAATTGCCACAGATTTTTTTTTTTTTTTAGTCATTTTGGGATATATAGACTTTAACGACACACAGATATATTAATTTAAACGTTACACATTATCCAGGCATATTTATGCACATCAATTGGTATTAAATTAGTTTAAATAAATTTTCCTCGGATTGCATGGGTTTGGATCCCATGCAATCCGAGGAAAATATACTTGGCTTTTAAGGTTATCAAAATTGATAATGTCAATACCTGTAACTTCTCGGGCACGGGATGGGGCAAATTGCCGTTAAATGATTTTGGCTTAAAATAATTATTTTTCTATCTATTCTGCATGCTTTTTGAGTATTAGAATGAGGAGAGGGATTCCTGTTGGTGTGTAGCTAAAAAGAGGCGCTGTTTCTACAACCAATCTAATTCGAGACACATATAAAATCGCTCTTTTTCCAATAATTTTTTTTGCTGTAAGTAAAATTTAATTATGCGCTAGTGAGTTAGTTGACTTGAAGTTTTTGTGCCCCGATCAAATGACTTTTTCTTTATGTCGCAATTTTCCTAACTATAATTTATGGTTACATCATAACAACATCTTCGCGGGTACATTTGTCCCAAAGACGTTCGAATCGACAAAACCTTTTCTCTGCTTAATATACTACTTCAAAAACAGGATAAATAATAATAATATTTTTAAGTCAAATTCAAATTATATTAAATTAAGTGGGACATACCAAATTTTTATTAAAATGATGTTTTTTTTTTTTTTTTGGACCGGTTCTTATTTAATTTTTAGGAAATCTTATATAAACTATTTATTATTATCTAACATACACATACTGTTCTGCACTATGAGTTGTTTGTTTTCCAAAAATTCAATTTTTCGACCCACCTTACTACTCAGCTATAAAGGATATTATAATAATATGATATGCAAATATACTTCAAAACACAAACATGCTGTACTATATTACATGAATGGAAACACTTTAAAAAATCTCTTTTCGTTCACCTTTCGATTTTTCCTCTCTATACAATCAAAAGAATTTGGTATTCAACAGGTGTTATTAAAACGATTTCATATTTAATGTATATATCAAATATAGATTTAGGGCCGACGTTATCATTTAGGTAAAGTAGGCATTGCTTAAGAACACAAGCTACGAAGGGAGCAAAAATTCAACCTAAAGGAATGCTTTATTTTAGTTTATTAGAAAAAAAAAGTAGTAATAATTATGTATATTATTTAAAAAAAACATGAGTTTTATTTTTTATTTTAAAAAACTCATTTAAAAAAATATTAAAACAAGGGTCATGCTTTTAAACTTTGTCTAAAGTGCAAAATAACCTGGCTGACACTGTATATATTCAAAAATTATACAAAAAAAAATCTAATCTAATTTTATCAATTATCATAAGCGTTTTAAATCGAGAAAAAGAAAGCAAGCCTCAATATTTAATAATGAAGGGATATTACGATATCTTTTTAGAATTTATTCTCTGTGGATTCCAGTAAAATAATCTCTCTTATATTCTATTCATTCCACATATTAATTTAATTGTTTATTTATTCAACCCTCTGTTTATTTATTTATTTAATCAAGTCACATTAATTACGCAAACAAATACGGGATTTTGGTTAAAAGTTTAGAAATTAATTAAAATTAAATTAGTAAAATTATTTTTTTGTCGGGCCTCCTCATCTTCCTTTTATCCCACTGATCCTAACTAATCATTATTTAGTAGTGCTAGGAAGATCTGAAGCATGGCAGAACGAAAGTGCCTTTATTAAGGTTGAATACATGATTGAACTGATCAAATAAATAAAAAATTCGTTTAATATATTTTTTTATCGAATTTAATGTTATTTTTCACTGGAGAGGTTATTATGACTATATCATATATAATTAGATTTGAAGAAAAATAGTATTCATGGCTTCCGACGGGGATTCAACAGCCTTGTTCCATGGGGCCACCCGAAATTCAGCGCTGCTTGGCCTTGCTTGTCAATATATCTCTCAGGATTTAATTAATTAAAAAAAAATATATATTAATTAGATTCTATAGAAAAATTCAAACACTGTATCAAAGAAACAAAAAATTCAACACCAGTTCAAATAGAAATTTTTTCAAAATGCAAATTTGCCACTCTCGTTCAACGGTCTCTGGGGAAGAGCTTTTTACATTCACCTCAAAGGGAATATATTTCAGATTAGGTCTTTAATATTAATATAGGCTTCAGATATGTTAGCCCGCCCATGGAGAATCCTATGAACAATTCTAAGATCATATATTGTCCTTCTAGCCTCAAAGGACTCTAGCTTCAGATATTCAAAGCCCTCAAGGTACTTCAATGACATCCGTATATGGGATTTATAGAAGAGGTATTTAATGAATTTATTTTGTACTGTCTCTATCATCTCATCAGTATAGTCCCTCGTCCGTTTCCAAATGATAGTGCAAGATGGCCGCTAACCAATGAATTGTTTAGATGTAGTAATGTTTCCACTTGAATGAAATTTCTTCCAACCCACTTAATTAAAACTAGGTACTCCTAGCTTTAAAGTTTATTGTGGTTCATGAAAATACCGAGATCTCTTATCAAGTTTTCTTTTTTTTATAAAGGCTTCCGAAATGTGAAACTAAGTTGTTTCATTTCCTGTAACCAAGTGCTGTAAAATATTCTCAAGAAGATAGGTATAGAGGAAATAAATTTCAATTAATTTCTCTTTTTTGAATTTCAGGACAATTTTGTGTAAATATTCCAAAAAATAAACTATAAGGTAACCTGAAATTTAAAAATATTAAAAGTGGACAGCATCCACCTAGAATTGCAAATTCATTTCTCAGTATTTTCTTAAAATTTCTATTCAATTGCCACTAAATGGTTGGGTGTAAATAAATGGTTGTCTAACTCATCCCAAGGATGAATTAAAATGTATGTGGGTATATTTAAAAACTTTTTTTAAGTATTGGTAGATTAAAGATTAGCAAAAACTAGCTTAAATTATTTACACATTCACAAGTTGTTTAGTTTGTTAAATTGCGTTTTAGTAAAAAAATATTTTTTTTTTTTTTAATAGAAAAATTTCAATTTTCATTGCTTTTTGAAATAAAGCACTGGCAAATAGATTGGTTTTTTTATATGACAGAGTGATAGTAAAGGACTTGATGAGTATAGAGGCAATACTGTCCCCTGTCGAGTGGGTGGCAATCGAAGGATACTCGAAAAGCTGATTTTGCCATAAACAAACAGTAGGCTGAGAGTTCAGGTTTAATGAAGTCCTTTTTTTCGCATGTTGTTGCTGCCCCTGCCGCTGTCTCCATTTGCACTAAAGACTTCCGTATTTTACGCAATGCAATATCTAAATTCTTATATTTGAATTCAATATGAGATTTTTATTAATCCATATCGAATAAAAAAATTTAATATAAAGGAGAGAGACATGTAAGAGAACTCGTTGTGGAACGAGACACGAACTTGAAAATAATTTATAATTAATTAAAAAGGATGAGTGAAGACTTAATCTTGGTAACATTGGAAAGTTTATTTTATATAAAGTGACATGTATTAATAATAAACAAAATAATCAAAAAAATATAATAATTTTTTTTTTTTAATATTTCATGTCATTTTTCTCTTTTTTACCCATATCTAAGAAAGAAATCGAATTCTATTAGATTGGAGGGAAAGTTCTGTCGTCATTTAAATAAGCAGTTAATTTTGCTTGTAAAACACAAGTTGCTAGTGAGTTATTGGGAATTTTATTTGTTTTTTTTTACCTGCTGTATAATCATCAGTTATTTGTGATATTTAGAGTGAAGAAGATGTGAGTGGATAAAGTGCGATTACGACATTGTATTTTGTATGAATTCCAGAGAGGAAGAAACCAATCGGTTGCATGTGAAAATTTATGTGCAGTATTTGGAAGAGTGTTTGTAAATGTTCGTGGATGTCCAAGATGGTTTAGTAAATTTCGTACCACAGATCTGAGCATCAAAGAAGATAATCGATCTGAACGACCGTCTAAGATCGATAATAATAATAATTGCTGTCCATTTTGGAGAATAATCCACATTTAACAACTAGAGAAATTGCAGAAGAGTTCGGCATCCATCATTCAACTATTGGAGACACACTAAATCTTTTGGGTTTGTCTTAAAGTAAAACATTTGGGTCACATATGAATTGACTGAAAAGAATTTGTCTGATCGTATAAGAATATTTTCATCACATCTCACACTATGTGGAACTGTTTTTGAACAAATTGATTACTGGAGATGAAAAGTGGATTCTGTATGAGAATATTAAGAGGAGAAAAGTTTACTGAAAACCTGGAACATCATCCGCAACTCTTGCGAAACCAAATGTTCATCAAGGAAAAGTACTGCTCTGTTTGTGGTGGGTCAGAAAAGGTCCAGTGTATTATAAGTTACTGAAACAAGGAAAAACTGTCAATGCAAATGTGTACTGTAAACAGTTTGATAAATTGCATGCAGCTATCAAAGAAAAAAGTCCACATTAGCTTCCAGAGTAGGGAATAGTGTTCCACCATGATAATGCTGGGCCATATGCCACAATGGTGAGACAACAAAAACTTAATACGTTGAGATAGGAAGTTCTTAGTCACCTACCATATTAACCTGACATTGCACCATCTAATTACTACCTCTTTAAATCTCTACAAAATTATCTAACGAGAAAAAAATTTAATTCTTTCGAAAGTGTTTCTAAGGCAGTTGATGGCTATTTTCACTCCAAGGATGAGATCTTTTACAAAACAGGAATTGACAGGTTGCATGAAAGATGCAACAAGTTGTTACAAATAATGGAAATTATATCATTGAATAATATTAAACTTATATTTTTATAATTGATTCAAATGTTTTCTTTAAAATACTTTCCCTCCAACCTAATATGTTTAAAGGGAAATTAATTCAGAAAGTATTAAAAAGATATCTTAAAAATTACTAAATACTATTTACAATGTTCACACATTAATATTTAGCCATCTACTTGATTCTATAAGTTAAGTTAAAATAAAATTTTGAGGTCCAAATGAAATTCTGATATCCAAAAAGAGTCGATTTGGCGCAGAATGGAATACTCTCGAATTTTGCCTCATCCGACCTGCCCGACGACCACATTTTAGATTAGCACTAGATTCTAAAATCCAACAAAACAATATCATCAAACTACAACTAATTAGATAAATTTTATTTATTAATTTATTATTAATTTATACATTTAAGCTATGACTGAAGTAACGACTCAATTAATAAAAAATTACATGTCTACCACTGAAACCATCTTCCAAATTGAATCACAAAATTTTCTCTTACCTTCAATTTCATTTAAAATATTTATTATGATAAGAAAAATAGGCTAAATCCTTTACATACTTTCTTAATTCAACCTAAATAAACATGTATTTAATATGTCGTTTTACAGCTTATAATATTTACTAGTATTCCTTACCTTTTTCTATGAAAATTAAAGACATGCGCGAAGACTCTTATATTTTTGAAATGTTATTTATTTTTTTGGTTTTATAATTTCCAAATATATTCATAGCAAATAGAAGTGCAGTAATTACCATTACAATAATGGTTTCTCCTGCTTTCTTTAAATTTGTAGAACATGTTATGTTAACATCTCTCAATTTCACTGTTAAAATTAAAGTGTGAGAAGTGAGGTTTAAATTCGTTTTTATTCTTCTCGTATGTTTTTTAATATTATTTGTTAAGAAGAGACACGCCTGGTCTTCGAGAAATGAAAAACGTTTCTGAGAATGTGCCTTTTTCCATCAATATATTATAAAAATTAAATAAATCCAATATTGTGTTGTGAAATGGTGTTAAAATAAAGAGTAAAGTTTAAAAATAAATAACAAACAGGAAAAAACAAATAAATAATATAAATAATTTATTGAATTTATCAGGAATACCTGTTCCAAATAAGGCCGATTATATAGATTTTTTTCTTTTTAAATTTAAAGAAAAATTATTCAACTCACTATATCAGGATGATTTATTTATTTATTTATTTTTTTTTTTAGGCTTCGAATCAAATATTTAAAAAACACTTATATAACATTTTTAAAAAATAATTGAAAGTTAGGAGACCTTAATTGGATCATGAACCTTAATATATAAAAACATACAAGCAGAATAAAAACGAATTCTAATCTCACTGCTCACACTCTAATCAGAGCAGTGAAATAAAAACCTGTTAACATTATATCTCACGATAAAAATTTTAAGAAGTAATGAAATACCATTAATGTAATGGATATAATTGCCATCAATGCGTCTACAAATTATATATTCAAAAAAATCAAGGACATCTCATAAAAACGTTGCTTCTTGTGTGCCTTATTTTCTACGTTTTGATTAATTTTCTTAGTAAATTAAATAAGGAAATAAGCTGTAAATGACAACTATGCAAATAAGTACATGTTAGTAAATATTATGAGCTGTAAACTGGCAATCTACACCTTTATTTCAGTTGAAATGGCAAAACCTAAGTCTTCGTTTGATAAATCGATAGCGAGACAAAGGTTTAATGGCTTGAAACGTGAAACTGGTCTTAATTTGACACTTGAGCTCTTGACCTGGAATCTTTTGACCACTTCTTGGCTGAGTTCGAATTCAAAACACTCAAATAAGTGCATTTGTCGTCATCTGAAGCAAGCAAGCAATTTAACACTATCCATCGATCCTTTTGCAAAGTATGTTACTCAATACTAATTGATAAGAATCGCTCACTTTGATACTCTAATTGCAATCGATATTTCACTTTGAAATGCAATCACCCTTTAATTGAATAATTAGATGATAAACAAGCTGATGAAAACAAGAAATATGGCGGCAGGAAAAAGGCCGGATGGCGCCGGACAACTTGTGTTGATACGTCACGAGGAAAGATAGATGGTGGCATTGGCGGCACGTGGCCCACCGGATATCCGGCTCCACGACACCAGCCATTGGTAAACACTCTTCAAACAGAAGAACTTCATTTCGTTTATTAATTCTCGTTTTCTTTTTCAAACATCAAATTAATTTCAAATAAGAGATAGTAAAAATTGATCAAAAATTTAACACATGAATTTTATAATTTACCTTATGGCGTTTTTATTCTAAGTTAATATCAAATTAACCAACTGAAAATGTTTCAAGGGTCAGTGGTTTGGGTTCTGTCTTATTGAAGAAATTTATCTAAATTATATTGGCAATTGATTTAAATAAATATGGAGGGAGTAAATGGCCTCAGATACGAGAAAAAGATTTAAAAAATAAGCAGTAGGGCTTAGAGAGCCTCCGATAGGCAACCCCTTCAATTGCAAATATATCCTGTCTTTAAGTTTTTGTTTACATTCAAAATAATTTTCTTTTAATTTTTAATTGAAGGTGTTGCCCAGGGAAGGCTCTCTAAGCCCTATTGCAGCCGAAATAATAATTAGAAAATTTTATTATACGACTGTAGAGGCCCTTAATTTGTTAATTCGATTGTGCTAAAAAATGACCGGCCATCTTGGATAAATTCAATTCTTTCCATGCCGATTTGAATTTTACTTATGAAACTGAAATAGAAAATAAAATATCATTCCTTGACCTTTTAGTTATCAAAAATCCTGGTGGCACTCTTTCAGTCATCGTTCTGATGAAGATAGACAATACATGTAAAAGTCTAGTTGTATAATTTTCTTGGGGTCAAAGAAAATAATTACTTAATAAGATTTCGATTTATAATAATTTATATTTGTATTATGGATTAGCGATCTCATCAAGATCGTTGATTCCCAATATTTATTTTATTTGCTTGTAATAGATAAATCATTTTTATTTATTCTGAAGACTTAGCCATATCATTGCTGATGAGCATTATTTTATCTATGTTCACTTTATATATGTTATATATATTTTTGTGTATTGTAATAAACTCTATCTGCGATTTTAATGACATACATTGAATCTGCATATAATGTAATTTATTAATTTAAATATATTTTGTAAATTGTTGTTTTTTAATTTTATTGTTCATTTCAGCTGGTGAATGATGATGGCTTTATCTAATTAAAGCCGAAACGTTTCATATTTTGGGAGTTTTGCCCTACTGGCTGACTTCTTTCCTCTTCACATATCTCTAAAATATTTAATTATTTTTCGGCATTTGAGGCCATTTAGATTCCGTCCATATTTATTTAAAGTAATTGGTAGCTAACTTAATCACTCGGGATGAGAAATAAACCAGTGAAACTAAGTTCATGAAGCAAGAGCTCTACCTCTGCTCTAAGGGATAGGAACAATAAACCTATAATAAATTAATAATCATTTACTCATGTGTTGATTAAATATAATTTTTTAGAATTTTTTTATCATAAATTCATACGTTGCCCTGCAATGAATTTTCAGGAAACCAAACAAACAGACCTTCGAATTGGTTGCCTAACTGCCAGGATTTCAACAAATATACAAATTTAGAATTTAAGTTTTTTATGTAATTGATGTGTTTATATTATAAAAATATATAGGCAAAGATTTTTTCATTTTATTTGTGTGTCTCTGTTAATTTATTTTAATAAAATGCAACAATTTCCGTTATACCTGTTGTATTGGCTTTTTAGGTAATTTGCGATTTTCACAAAAATAATAACAATTTTGATTAAAATTTAAATATCAATTATTTATTAAATGATCTTTGATTGCGCATACTTATGAGTGCAGAAGTAAAAAGAAAGTGGACATACGGCACCGGAGCTCTTCTTATCCATAACCAAATAACCTTATCTTGCGCCTGATCTTTTTTCTTTTTTTTCTTATAAACATTTAAATAATAACTAATATCTTATTATTATATTATTATATTATTATAATATATAATTATATTATTATATCTTATTATTTCATTTTTTTAATAAAATATATTAATACTCAAATAATATATTTTATAAAGCTTTTGCCGATACGGCTAATTCTTTAACGGTATGGACGAAGGCCCAAAGAACTCTCTCCCCCACCCCTTACGCCCCCTGATAAGCAAATAGCGAGTAATGTTGCTAGAAGTTTCTTCTCGATGGCCGACAATGATTCATATTTTGTATTCGTGCAAAAAGTGCGTTTTTATGTTAACAAAGAAAAATAAATGAGGATACTAATCTCTCCATGTACAAACAAAAACCATTAATAAACTGTTACGTCCAATGTTGTTCTTTAAATTTTTATTCCAACAAATGACAAATAACAAGCTTGAGAAGATGCAATAAGAATTCCAGCTAGCAAAGGAAAGAACGTTTTATATGTCTGTAACAATGATATTTAAAGAATGCACTTGGCTATGAACAGATCTTGGCTCGATTTTCAGAAGTTGAGCTTGCGAACCGTTATGAATACTTGATACGTTGCTCGCACCCGTAACATTTGCCTCTGTGTATTTCTATTTCCAAATTTAATCGTACAAGAGCATCTAAAATTGAAAATAAAGAGTTAGCGTCTGAATAAAAACCCATGAAATATTCTTCAGCGGCCAAATTTTTAATATTTCTCAAACAATATCTTCCATGGTCATCTGAAATCTCATCCGCCATATCTAAAGAAATATTTTTCTTTGATTTCTGCCAAAATTTTTTGAGATATTATATCTAAAATTTCGTTTATGATTTTAGTAGATGCCAATTTGTTGCCTGATTTTGAAAGCTAATAAATTAATTAAGTCTTTAGTGTGACCCAGGAGAACAAGTCCTTGGTTATTCAATCGGATGTTACTCTTTTATGAAGTGCATCTCGTGCTTCTCTCATGCCCATCTTATGAACATTAGAGATTATTGATTGTACACTAACTTTACTAAAGTTTTATTTTACTAAACAATCGTTACGAAACTTTATAGACTTTTTTTTCAATTATTAAAATAATTTTTCACAAATGAAACATCTTTTTTACCAACATATATATATATATCTTGATCTTTATATTTAAAATATATTTTTATTTTTTAATTTTAAAATTTAAAAAAAAAAATATTTTTTATTAATAACTTTAAATCAAATAGTTGAACATGTTATAATTTATTATCGTTATAACTCAACCACAACTTATTGTAGGGTGAAACGATATCCTTGTCTTCATCGTCTCCAAGCTTTCTTTCTACGCCTTTGACTGAGTCTTTTTTTTTTTAGGTCTGTTTGGTCTGTCTTTATTTTTACTCTGCCAGACAATTAAATCACTTGGCCCTAGCGATTTCTTCCAATTTCAAGGGTCTAAATTTAAAGTACCCTTTCAATCAAACGCCGGGACGTTTTTAATTATTTTTTATTATATATATTCTGTAAAATTATATTAAAATCAATAAAGAGTCAACTCTAGATTTTCCTTAAGTGAGTAATTATTTACTTGGCTCCTAAGAGATATCAGAGATGAGAAAAATAATTTTTAATTACTCTTACTGACCGAGAGATTTCACTTTATAAAAGATATAAGTATTGAATCTATCTATAAACTCACAGTTATGACTTCAACAAATATGGCAAAACTCTATTTATCTTTTAGGAGATGAAACTAACAGAGAAAACATTTTTCCATCGGCAGTGAAAAATAATAATGGAAAATCCCCTTGAAAAGTTGATTCCCTCCGGGGATCATGAAGAGGAAACAACTTAAAAGGTAGGATATAATCTTTCTTCGATTCTGAAATTGCGCAAACTATTTAAATTAAATAGATCTTGAAACCGAGGATTCATTTTTATATGTTATATCCCTCTAGATTTAATATTAGTCTCACTCAATTTTTCATTATCGGATTTTATAGAGAATCACTCAATTGGATAATGCGCAATTATTGAAATTCGAATACTATCCTGCTTTTCCTGAGTTTATCATTTTTGAAATTTCCCCTTTTAATTAAAATGAACCATCCAGTCATGCAACTCTCTTCCCTCCCTTTTCTCCTCTTTTGAAATTATTTCCTCCATATTTTTTTTTTAAATTATCATTAAAATAGTTTGAAATATCCATTTATGTCTATATATCTCTAAACTCTCAGTGAAATATCAAATAAAGTTTCATATTTCCAAACTTTTAAATTTGATGGAGTTCAGGTCCCAACGTCCAAAATAGTCAAATTAGTAAGGTATTCACTACTTGTACCATTTATGCAAGATTAATAAGAAAAGAATCGAAAAAAAAATTCATTGTTGAGATTTTAACGGAAATACATAATTGGAATCCAAATAATGTTCTATTAGCTTTGGTGAAAAAATATCTCAAAAAAAAACTTCCGAAGGTCAAATTTATTATTTAAAACTGTTCTAATACTTCACTTAACTTTTTTACTTATTTTTTGATTTTGATTAAATTTTATAGAACAAATCTGAATCAGACGATCTTAAAATGATGATTATTCCAACTCAAAATTGTAGAAGCCTCAATTTATCCTTGTGCCACCTTATGTCAAAAAACTCGCATGAAAACTTTAAAAAACTCAAAACTAAAATAAATAGGTCATTACTCTTGAAATGACAGAGAAGTTTTAAGAAGGAAAGAATCCTGGGCGCTGGCTTCCCCTCTCTTAGAGGTAAAGTAGTGTCGAGACGATCTTGCGAGTGGTCTGATGTTATATGGTTGAAGCATCCTTTGGAGAGTACTATTACAAAGTTGCTTTTACTCTTGGGAATATATTACAAAGTTGCCTTACTCTTTTTTCTGCTCTCGTTTTTTTTTTCTACTCTTTTTATCTCTATATCTCTTTTACTTTTTATCATTTAATCTCTACTACTAATTAAAAAAGAATCAACCTAAAGCCTAATGATTACAATTTCATATACTCTCTCCAATGTAAAAGAACTTGTTAGTATTTTATTTATTCATCATTGTGTTGTCATTTGATTTTCTTTCCTTTCTTTAAGTCTTGTCTAATTAAATTAATTAAAAAAGACACCTTTGACTGAACTGGAGTTTTAATAAATACAACTCCTGAGAGAAAGAATCAGAACGGATGAGAGGGTGGATGTTAAAAAAAAGCTCGGGAGGAAATATTATCTCTCACTGCCATTTTTTTCATAAATAACAAAATGACAAAAAAATTATCCATCTAGAAAACATTTTTAAATGTCAATACCTTTTTAACAACTGTTGAGGAGGGAAAAGAGAAAACCTCTGCCTCTAGGGCAATTGTCCCTGGCGCCGCGTCTAAAAGATGTTTGTTTATATTGATAATTTAATTTTAGAAAATATTAATTTATATTATCAAGATTAAAGTTTTATAATATTTAACAATATAATCTTTTTTAGTTTCATAATATCCTCTCAATAAAATAAGAAAAAAAAATCTGATATCGAAATTTTTTGCAATATATCTATACTACATATTACATATATCGGTGCAGGACCGTAGCCGAGGGGGGGGGGGAGATATGGAGATTCAAACCTCCCGAAATTACAAAAAAAAAATAATAATAATAATAGAAAATACATTTATAAATAAAAATATAATGGATGGAGAAATATAATGTTAAATAAAATTTAAAAATATTTTTTTAATATTATTTTATATACTTTAGAATTTATTTTAGACTAGAGCTATAAAGATGATGATCCTTTTCAAATAGAAATATTCATAATTTTCTTTTTTTACTATTCAATAGTAACTTTGTTTTAATAATATATATAGTATTTATTCAATGGAGCTATATTTAATTATCTTTATTCATATTGATTAATTTATTCTTTATAAACTCACCCCCTCCCCTCTCGAAAAAATATTATGACTACGACACTGTATAGATAAAAGAGTAAAAATTAGTGAAACACTGAAAAACAATTTTGGCATTTTAGTATTTTGTTCTTCACCAATATTGAGACGGTCCTGGACTAAAAAAATGATAAAATGATGAATAAAATTTAGAAAATAGCAAATTTATAATTCTTAATAAAGAATCGAAGAGTTTATGGGAGATAATGGCTTCTTTTTTAATCTAAATGGAGTAGACGATGCGTTTTCGAAGGTTATGCAATGTCTTGTAATGTTTAGAATCGAAACAGAAGCGCAACGGTAGTGACGAGTGAGTAGCCAAACCGTATATTTATATCCTAATTAAGAAAGGTGTTCTCGTTCGTGGCTGGTTGAAATGGAGCGTTCAGATTGGCCATAATAAGGACGGCTCTGATTGGTTAGCGCGCTCTTTCTGAGGTGCTTTAAGTCGAGTCCCATTTATTTTTTTAATGTTTTAATAACTCTATTATTTCTTTTTATTTTTTTAAGGTTGTTTTCTATGAGTGGAGGAGTGCGGTAATATTATTTGGAGCACCCAAAAAAAATTTCTAAAAAATAACCCAGTGTCTTGCTTGTAATAATATAACTTATTTTTCTAGAAGACAATTTCGTTTTTTCCTTCTTTCTTCCTGGTTATATGCATCACATTTTTAAGTAAGATAAATAATATAAACTAATAGATATGCATCATGTCGCGGAGTTGAGTCTCATCTCTTCAGGACGAATATATAAGACTTCATTTCTCTCCCCCCAGCATACATCCGGAAAATTCTTGCACTGTATATTCATAAAGTTTACTAGACACCTCTTAATAGTATATCTCCTTGTCTCTGGTTTGAGACTCTAGTCTCATTAGAAATTCCTCGGTGTTTTCCAGGACCATGGACCAAACCTCATTTGCCCTGGCATTCGTCTCCGTCAACGTTGTTTGCATTTCCGTCGCTCGTAAAAAAATAAAACACTTAGCCCCGTAAATTGTTTATAAACGCAGAGGATAAATTGCTAGGGAATTTGTATCTAACTTTGTTAAGAGAAGATGAGGCTCGTAGAGCCAATTGTGTGCCTGGGGCAGCGGCTTTTTGGCGATGGAGGTTGGGGAAAGTAGGCGAAGCCCCAGAGCCCCATTCAGGGTACTCTAGACGGTTGCCAACTTGTGTCAGAGTCCTCCAATCTTTCTTTATTATCCTGTAGACACTCTTTTTGCTTTTAGGCTTTTCAATCTGTGAAGAAATAAGTAAAAGTCACGATCGGGGAATGGAGGGGGTGGCCCTCGTCCTTTCCCCACCTATATCCCCTTTTTCTAACCACTTCTAAGAAGTCCCCAACTTATTTCCACATTTATATTCCACTTGTTACTTCTTCAATTTGATCATTTTAAAGATAATTAATAGCTTTTTTCCACCATCAAAAATGTATTCATTATTTAAATTTAAAAAAAAAGTTTGTTATTCGATTGGAGCTTTTTATCAAATCTCTCATCTTTATTAAGTTCTTCCAGAATATTGTATCAATGTTTTTTTCAATATAAATTTGAAACTATGAGATAAAAATCTCGTGTGACTAATAGCACATCAAACAACTTTCTCTTATCTGCTTAGGCAAGAGAAAGTAATGTGATCTCCTGCCAATACAAATTTTTTTGTTCACATTTTTTCTTCTATCAACACCTAAGAGTAAATAGTGGTACTATCAGTTTGTTTTCATTTCACATATAGCCCAAAGGCAATATTTACAAATAAAAAAATTAAATTTCCAACTAAATCTCGTTTATTATCTATTAAAGTTATTTATTTTTTGATACCATGGCAACTATTTCTCTATTTTTCTATGGACTTTTCTTAAAGTCTCACATTGATGGCCCCCTCACTATTTTGAGGTACAACTAAAAGATTATCTAATTTATTATACGTACAGCTAATTTAATCAAAATCGTTAGAGTGGTTTAGAAAAAAAATCTCAAAAAAAAAAACCCAAAAACGCACAAGAGTACCGTTTTGTTTATTTATAATTCAAAATTCTCTGTGAAACTAAAGTGAATGAAGTTCCAAAGTTCAAATTACTACACTTTACTTAACGAAAGATATCGTATATAAATTGGCATCTAGCGATTAAAACCACAATCTACTCTTTTTTTTACTTTCTCTTACTTTTATACAAAATATATAATGAGATCGCAAAAAAATCGATAGCGAGATTTCAACGGAAATACATGTTTTGAAGTCTCCTGAGTCTAAACAAAATGGATTCGCAAAATGGTCTGTCTGTTGATCTGTGTGTATCTGTGTGTGTGAAGATTTCTCAAACGAGGCTGAAATTTTATATTTAAGTTGGATACCCTCGTCGCTTGCCCCTCGTAGCTTCTCAATAAAACGAGTACTAATACTTTACTGTACTTTTTAAGTTTTTTTTTTTTTTCGATTTTCTTAAAATACGCTTTATCAATTTTGATTAAAATTCATATATAAATTATTTAATAGATGATCTTTGAAATGTATCTTATACACTTCAAATTATTTGGGGCTCACTTTACTCTTGTACGTTTTTAGGTTGTTTGTCAATTTCTCTTAAACCATTCTATCGATTATGATTAAATTGGCTGTATATATTGTAAATTAGTTAATCTTTAAGGTTGATTAATCATTTTCTACCTCAAAATAGTGCGGCGCCCTCAAAAGCTTGCACATGGATAATAAATTCTCTAGGGCGCTAGTCCCTCCAAATGTATTTTACTTAATGAAAAAATTATTACTTCTTATAATTAATCTTCTTCAACAAAATTATCATGTAAAATTTCAATTTCCCATTTCAATTTTATCTTTAAGTTTTGTAAATCCAAATGACAGTAACAGTAAATTTTATATTATAATCATGGATGCTATTTCTAATAGCCAAAATGACAAAAGAATCATCAAAGTTGGAAAAATTATTTTGGAGCAATAAACAAATTCTAAATTTGTATTTTTATAAAAGGGTCGCCTGAAATATAGAGAAAGCTATCAGAGAAGATTACTTTTTCAGCTTGTTGCCTATTTTACTTTCCCACATTATTATATATCTTTGTAAGTGAAAAGTACTCGTATTATAGTCATGGAAAATTTTACCTATTAATTTTTTAAAATATACCTTTAGATTTCACGTCAAAAGGACCCAAAAGTTCTAAAAAAATCTTAGTGTGTATATGTATGTATACAAGTAGCTTTTTATTGGATTACATCTCTAGAACCTTACAAATTTATCGTCTTAGGAGAGCTTAAGAAGATATTAAAATTTAGTGTTAATCTGTCCCCAGAGGCGGAATAAAAGCCCCCGAATTACAATTTTTTCAGCTTCCTCTGGATATAATCTTAATTGTAATAATTGAGACTGGACCAAATTTCATAACAATCCATTGATTGGAAGAGGATTTATTCTTAAAGAACAAAAAAAAAAAAATTGTGTATTAGATAATAAAACCTATCTCATCAAATGTAGGAAATTTTATTTAATCTCTTTGACTTTTTCTTTTTTAAATGTAATTAATAAAAAGATATTAATTTACATAAATAACATAAACCTAAAAAATAGCAATAAAACTAAACATGCCTTGCATACTCGTTAATGAATATTAGATGGAACTCTCAGAGTGGTCCTATCTCATATTTATGATATGGTTAAGAAGAGCGGGAAAGTATTGCCACTTCGTCCCCTATTGTTTAATTAATTACTCATTAATTAATTAATTGCAATTAATTACACAATTAAAATGTTTCTATGGTCTTCCTATTTAAATAATATTGTAAAAATTGATATATTAATGCAATATAAAATTTATATTTATTTATTATATATACATATTTAGATTTATTTCATTTTTATATGTGTAGGTAGATTAATGGATAAATAAAAAAATAATGAAATATGATATTAAATATCATAGTTTTCTAAAATAATTCTCTTTATTTTCAGGACAATTAAAGTGAGAATAGGAGATTATTTTTGTTTTTTGATTCGATGCTTTTATTTTATTTTTTTCTTTTGTCTATCTATTTATTTTTGACGAGCAGCATGTGTTGTTGTAGCTGAGTAATTGTTTCTCCCCGCTGGAGATGAGGCCCTTTGAGCCCCACTTTATCAAAAGGTGCCCAGTGGCCACGTGTTAATTCCTTAAGCCGATCGATTTTAAAGCTGGGATTTTCTTCCAATTCCTTCAACCGAGGGCCAAATCCGGGGTGGGGTACTCCCCCCCCCCAACAAAAAAACAGCTTTTCTTTCGATCGTCGATTTATCGTTTGATAGCTTTATACCACCTTTTTTTCTTTTTTATTTTTATTTTTGAATTTCTATCTTATCAGAAAGAAAAAGAGAAAAAAGAAGAGGGGAGTAGAAGTTAGAGCCAAGCTTTATTTAATTTATATAAAAAAAAGAAAAATATTCAGTAAATAAATTCATTTATCTTTTTCAATTTTGAATTCAATCAAAATTATAGTGCGTTGAATTTTTATGAAATATGCAAATCAATTAAAATAATTCCCATTTTAACATATAAAAAGAAGGAAGGGTAAATCAAATCAATTTTCTCTCTGCTATATTTTAAATATATAAAATATTTTTTCAATTAGGAATTTCCTTTGTGGACATAGTATTTATAAGTATATGACTAATATATCTATTTATTTTATTTATAGACAATTAGAGCTTTATAAAGACATAATTGTCTTTTAAGACCTTCGCCCCACCTTGATCTCATAGTTTAATTTTTGTATATTGAAATAATATATAGCTAACTCTACCTGAAGTTGATGGATTTTTTTTTTACTTTCAAACTTTTTCCATTTTTCGATTTGAGATAAAATTGAATTTCGTATGTTTCTAATATAAATAAAACAAGTATGCGTGTTTATCTAATATTTTAGAAAAAAAACCCCATCAAAATCTGTCTACTAGGTCACAAGTTAATATTGTAGTTAAGAGAGAAAAAATTTTACTTTATTTAATAAAATGTTTTTATTTTTTCCTGTTTAAAAATATTGTTTATATCTGGAGTAAAACAAGAAGGAATATTTTGCAAATTACATCACAAATACTTTCCCGTATATTGATAAGTATATGATATTCAAATTATTCAAATTGTTCTTTCTCTCGTCCAATTGTATTTCTCTGTTAAATTGGGTGGAGATTAATTGAGAATTGTGCATTTGTATAACAAAATATGCATAAATTTTTTTCAGTTTTATTACTAGTATAATCCATTGCGAATGCATTCGCAATCAATATTATGCCGAAGTAAGTAAAATTTTAAAAATTATTTTGTAACTAACTTCATACATCACCTGAACATTAGCTTTGTATTATAAGTAATTATAATGGTGCTAAAGCCCCACCTCCAAATGCAGTTGCCCTTCTTCCTCCCTAAACAAAAATTCTGGATACGCTATAATTTAACCTTCGACATTCCTACTTTGAGCGCTTATATTTTCCTAAGCACTTTATTCAAAAACCTTGAATTTTCGTCTTCTATTGTTAGTTTATTTGTAATGGCAGAATATTTTTAAATAGAGGCTGATCTTAAGGTACTTTGATAAATTGGACATCGCATAATATTAGCAATACCCGGTCTAAATTTTCTTGCTTAGTTTTATGCTAGTATTATTATTGCAGTTACAAGTGAATTTAAATAATTAAATGAGCTTACTGTATCGAAAGCGGTGTTGCTTACTTTTAATTTATTTGGTTCGGTTAAATTATAGTGAGCCAGTAGCGTATTCAGGATTTTAGTTAATCCTACTTGATTATTTTTAGTGACCATGTGAGTTAATATTTACTATCCCCAAACTGGCTAAAAGTTACAAAATTTTCATAAAAACTAATGAGTTTAGTACAGATAGCTTATCTAGGATTCAAGAGTCTAATTCTACACAAGATACCAATAAAGAGATTTGTAGTGAGGCTTTGAAGAGTTCACTTCTAGTCCTAGACTTGTACTGTATTTAAAGAGGGCTTCCGCTCTTTGAGCAATACTCACCTCATTGTCCCCTATGAAACCGAAATCATTTGCATAGCTCAAGATTTGAATAGCGCCCCTTGCAGTGATTTGACTATGGAGCTATTCTAAGGCAAGAATGAAAAATAACGGCGAGCACTTTCTTGCTTAAGGCCACAATTGATTGCAAATGGGTCAGAAAGTTGGTTTCCTAAGCCTACCTGGCCCTTGGAGTCATTCAAGTAAATGATAACTAATTTCACTAATTTTTTGGAGATACCAAGCAGGACCAGAACTTAAAAGAGTTTGTCTCTTTTTAAAGAGCTTTCTGGAAATCGTCGAACAAATGGTGCTAAAGGTTGATTAGATTCTCATTTATTTTCTAAAACGTGATGCTGTTTGAATATTTGATCAGATGTAGATCCACACAGATTCTCCAATAATTTCATTCGCGTATAGCGAAATTAGTGTTAATAGAATATTTAATCAAATTTTGTAACACGAAAGTAATAATGAGATTCCTGTGTAGTTATTACTGTTATTCTCTAGCTTCGTTAAACAAAATTCAAATTTATATAAAAATTATTCTTTTGATTGATGTTTTTGATGTTCTTCAAATTGTACAATAGAAAAATTTTTTTATAGAAAAGGTAAGATTTTTTTTTAACTATATAGATATCCTTCTCTCATGCAAAATAATTGTCTGTATCCATTGTTAAATAAATTTGTTCCCAAAACGCGAATTTGAACATCTCTTTTGTAATTAAACCGTCTATTGAAGTGTCGAGAGAACGAATGCTGACTAACGTTCAGTGAATGACCGATATATTTTTTTTTTTAGATTTCCTTCTAGCCAATGACAATAGTACCAATCAGATATCACTAAGAAACAATCAAACTTTGTAGAAACTTGGCATTTTTACATGGAAAATTATATTACGGATTTAGATATTTAAGGTAAACCAAACACCCGCCTTTATAGTAGTACTAGAAAAGCAGAGAGAAAGAACCCTGTAAAATTTGAGATATCCCTATGAAAAAATAAATCGTAGTAAAATTAAATTATTAAATTAAATTAATATTTATATTATTTCTCCATATATTTTGTTTATATTAGGAAATGGAATTAGTGTAAGACAAACATGTTTTGTTTTCATCATTAGTTGTTATTTCTCAAACCACTATTATTCTATTCATGATGATTTTTTTAAGGATATAAGATACACATTAAGAGTATAAATATTGAACGCATCCTATGAGGTTTTTCTTCTTAAATAGACAAGATGGTAATTTTATTTTTATAAACAACTGTTAAATGTTTTGTAAATTTGAATAATTTAACTATTTAATTTTTCACGATCCTGAGAAGTCATTAAACAAACGTACAAAGATTATATTTTTATTAGTTTGAAATAGCATTAGCGTCCCACTTAGCTTAATTTTATTCATTTATGACGTTGGTCAAAAATTCCATTAACGATGGCTTCGTTTTGTTTTTTTGCAATTCAATATATTTTGGAGTGGAAAAAAGAAATTTTCTATTTTCTCTAATGTACTGGAATCAAATGCATATATATAAAATCCAAATACCGCTCATATATTCATTTATTAAATAAACTAATAAACAACAGGCAGCCTAAACCTCTAGTCAAATTTGAAGAGATTTATATCGCTGGAGAATCATTTTAAGTTCGGATTAGAATAATAACTTACACTAGTAAGCCCAACAAATAGATTTCTAAAATATTTAGGGGGGGGGGGATAGCATACAGATTAATTATTTTTATTTTATTTATATATTATTATTTTATATACAATGTCGTATGATTGAGTCAGGATAAGAGATGGTAGCTTCTATACTAACAAAACTTCCAGATTTTACAATGCTTAGGACTCATCTTCAGGTGACAAGGAGTTATCGAGTGTAAATATTAATTTAACATATGCTGGTAATGACTTGGTTGGATTTAAAATAAATACAATTTTATTATTGGCGAGCTTTTCAGGGTTCAGAGACAAAACAACTCATTTTTTTTTAATAAGTCCTTACCAAGATATTTTAATTGAATATTTACACATGATAACCCTCAGATGATGGTCTAATAAAATTTAGACCGAAACGTTGTGTCAAAGTTTATTGGTATAGATGCTGCCACCTCCTAACTGAGTTAATCATCCTACAGCCACCTCTACATCAAGCAAAGTGTGGTATATGGTTTATTTTTAGTCCCTCTATATGGGGTAAAATTGATAAATTCAAAGGGTTGAGATTATCCCTTGGGGAGATTTTTGCAGCGTACGTTTGAAATTATTCACCCTGTTGGTGATTATCATTTTATGATAAAGATTCAATAGCTTCAAGTACATTTTTTGATTGCGATGGAGAAATATTTAGAATTATTTCATTAATATCATTATTTCTGAGAT
Source organism: Anisolabis maritima (assembly GCA_010014785.2). Lineage (NCBI taxonomy): Eukaryota > Metazoa > Arthropoda > Insecta > Dermaptera > Anisolabididae > Anisolabis > Anisolabis maritima. Next base: position 31,742 of record JAAAKE020100132.1, read on the forward strand.
TGTAAGCTTTGTATGTATAAAATAAATTTATACTATTCTTTATTTACATAAAAGAACATAGGGGTGCTCTTCTCTTATAATTCTAATAAAATGATATTTTATTTTGATGTCGCGGCGAGTAAATTTATATTTGGATATATAAATAATAATTCGAGTATATAATCATCTATATGAGTTTATTTGCTTTTTTTTTTTTTTTTTTTTTTTTTTTGTTATAAACTTTCTTTTCTTGACTTTATTTAAATTTAAAAATGGACAGCAGTCAAATGGTCTTATGTAATTAATTATACAAATATTTCCAAACAATTTTAGTATTTAGCTCTAACTAATTTTTAAAGGGGGAATCGAGATGAGGTATAAATCTTTGGACCTTTGGAAAATCAATTTGAATTAAGGTTAGAGGAGTTTGTTAACCAAATACCTGAGAATTAATTTGATGATTTTACTCTAACCCAAAGTTGTTTTTTTTTTTTCTTTTTGGGCGAAGGTGTCTTTTTAAATTTTTAGTTTTTAGAAGTATTTTAAGGATTTTAAAAAATCCCCTTCCCCCCTCCACTCTAATTTTTTTCTCAAACTGCTAAATATAACCTAAATTAATCTAAAGTTGAGGAAATTGAGTGGGAATCGAACCTAGGTCCATTGAGTGAGAGGCAGCAATGTTACCTCACTCTCTCTGCAAGTCAAGAGACAATGTGGATAAACTCATTGTAAGAAAATTTCCAAATTAGTACTTCCTTCACATACTATCCCCCTGTAATTGGACAACCTGCATCTTTTGTTTCATCTTAATGGATAATTCTGAGAGCTACATGAAATTCAAAATTATCAAATTTCATGTTTTACCTATTATTAAATTTATTATTTTTAGATTTTATGAAGGTTTTCTAAATATGCATTAAGAAGAAACAAAAGATAAAAGTTGTCTAATTACTTTTGAGGGGGAATAATATTTATATTTGAACTCTATTTAAAATTTTAAAAAAATATATTTTTATTTGATTTCCTATTCCAGATTTACAAATTAATTTTTCCATGCAATGTGTAACAATTTTTACCCTTCTAGATTTTTTTGTTCATAGGTTAAGTTATATAATCTAGGTTTACTGACTTTGGAATCGAGAAGTATTTTAATTAAATTATTTTTGAAAATATCAAATGTCCAATTAGTCATTAGTTTAGAGTCAGAAATATATTGTTTGTTATATTATATATATATATTGTGTAAATTTAAGACCTATAAGGGAGGAGGGATCTTTTATATCAACATGTTTCGCCTATAAACAATTTTATTTGTTAGATTTAAATATACTTCTTTCAATCCTTTCTTACTGAGTGATTAATTCACAATTTCAATGTTTATTTTTAGTATTTTTTTTTTTTCAAATTCTTTGAAAATATGAAAAACATTTTCCTCTGTTGTTCCAATAGATTCTCTAATTAATTTCTTAATGATTTATCTAAACAATTCGTAAAATGTCATTCAAATGGTCAAGAGAGTAGTTAGTGGGGCGTAAATAAATTGATTGAAGTCGTAGGGGAGCGAGCTGAAGGGGGCCCTCCCCACTCCCAAACAGATTCGGGTGGTTTAGGCTCTTTTGCCTTGCTCCTTCCTCTTCAAGGCGATTGTTCACCCTTTGATACCTTTCAATCGCTTTAATAATAAATCTCGCGTTTCCACTCGGCCAAAACCACTGACCAAAAAGAACTGCAATTTACTGATTTAGGAAACCTACGAAAACCACTTATCTGCTGTTTGCACATAATATGTTTCAATTGGAAAGGTCACTCATCTAATCGGCTACTTGTTACACACACAACCAAAAAGTTAAATTATCTTTTAGACCTTTAGTAAATAGTATATTTATTTCTTTGAAAAGAAAGATGAAAGAGAAATCTAAATGTCTCAGGAATTGTTTTTTTTTTTTTTTTCTTTATAATTAATTAATTATTAAAAAGTTAAATAATAAATAAAGAGATACTCATGTTGGATGAAATATTAAAGTTCTTTTTTATTTTATTTAATTTTTCAACAGAAAAACCTTTATAAGTAAAACTCTAAAATATTAAATCATAAGCGAAGAGTCATTTCTGGAAATTGGTTTGTGAAAAATGAAAAAAATCTTGGAGCATCGAATTTGATATTTAAATTAGTTCTCTAATGGATGCTGTTTTTTTTTACTTCAGTGCATTTTAGGTTTTTTCTTATTTTGTTAAAAATTAATTTCCTATTTAACATTAGATCAGCTATAATCAAGTCGAAAAATCACGAGATTAAGTAAAAATGTGTTTATGTCTGTGTGTCGCATTTTGATTTGCATTTATTTTCAGCCCCCTTTGGAATCGAGTTTTGAACAGGAATTGAACCGAAAACCGCAAAATATTCTTGAGAGAAAACTGGAACCAAACGATTTTGTTTAACTTTGTTTGTCTGTTTCTCTTGAATGGCTGAACAAAATTTCATAGTCAATTTTTAAAACGCCTCCCGATGTGGTAATATTCGGAAGTTTTCCATTGAAATATAATGTAGTAAAAAGAAAAATAAATAAATCTAGATAAAAATTGAACTAGTGACAACACATTATAGTAAGGCACAAATCGTCCCAGGTGAAGTGGTACTTCATTTTAAGTTCAAACCTGAAAAATTTTTTTAACTGTTAAGTTAATATAAATGGAATGGAATGGCCGGCTATGGAAAAGGTAAGAAATGGTTACCATAGTATCAAAATAAAAATACTTTTAAATCTTCTGTTGATAATATACAAGATTTAGTTTCCAATTTAATTTGTTTTAATATTTATAAATATCAGGTGTGACATTATACTTACCTCGAGCCGAATTTTGAGATTAGATTCACTCACGAAAAAATCAATGGTACCACTATTAACCTCTTATATACTATCGAAAAGAAAAAAGTGTTGAATGGGACAGCACATCACATTAATTTCACTTACCTAAGCAAGTAAGAGAAAGTTATGTGATGTGCTTTAAGTCACACCAGATTTTATTATATAGTATTAAAAAATTAAATTTTTTATTAGATGTATTGCAATGAACTTTGTCTCTAATGCCAAAAAAATTGACGGTTAATTAAATTTTCTTCCAAAATAATTGAGCAAACTACAAATAAGGCAAAATAAAAATTCGGGTCATTCTATTGTCTCCCCAAACTGTATAAATCGATCCATGGGGCCTTATGTCCAATGGCGTAGGAAAGGTAAGCCTTACGGAGCTCCAGCGCCCCCCCCCCCTTCCATAGTAAAAAATTTGCTCTCCCTCTTTATCTCTGTCTTTTTACTGATATATACTATCCCCCTAAAAAGTAAATAGACAATCTGTACCTTTGGTTTTTTTTCTAATGGATAAATAGAAGACTTTTATGAAATTTGATGATTTTAAATTTCATTCTTCTAATTATCCATTAGAAAAAAATCAAAGGTACAGGCTGTCTATTTACTTTTGAGGGGGATAGTATATATCAGTAAAAAGAAAGAGATAAAGAGGGAGAGCAAAATCTAAACTATGGAACCCCTCTCCATAGGGAGGAGTTGCTGGAGCTCCGTGAGACTTACCTTTCCTACGACATTGGACATAAGGCTCCATGGATCGATTTCTACATTAGGGGAGACCGGAGAATGACCCGAATTTTTGTTTTGCTTTATTTGCTTCATTAATTAGGGTACATTAAATAATACCAAATTACTAATTAATATTAACTAATTAAATATTTAGTGTAATTGGTTATTCTATTGAAGAGCATCTACTTCTGCTCTATTGAAAAAATAGGAAATGAATAAAGAGCAGAGGAGAGAATAAAGAACGGAAGGGTTAATCAGGCCGGCGCCGCACATAAGTGCAAAGTCGTGTGGTTCCCGACGGCGCCGAAGCTCCGGGGGCGCCGAAAGGCCTCAAAACTCAAAAGCAAATAAAATAAAAAAGAATATTAAAAAAACACTTTTATTTAAAAAATCTTCTAAAAGAGGAAATTTTCTTAATTAAATTAAAATTAATAAATTTCTTATATATATTTTTTCAAGTTTCACGCTTTTATATTAATTAGCCAAATATAATCAATTAAAAAGATTTTATAAAATTTTTTCGAAAAGACAAGATATGTTGTTTTTATAAAAAAAATGATTATTTTCCTTTTTTAGTGCATTTTTAATATTTATTTGTTTTTTTTTTTTTTTTATACGACTGAAAATATCAAAAAGCTAATAGACTGAGCTTCTTGAGTAATTAAATTTTAAATAAAATATAAGATAAGAAAAAGTTTTTTAATAAAATTATTTTTGAATAGTGGATAGTATTTGATATGTACACATTAAAGTAAAATACTTCACAACGCTCACTTATCAATTATTTTATTCGAACAGGAATTTTATAGTTTAACTATGGGACATAATGCACCATGGATCGATTTCTTTAGTTTGAGTAGACCCGAATTTTTATTTTATTTTGGTTGGTATTATCTAATAAACCCCTCCTAAATTTTGAAAAAAAAAAAATTAGAATTTTCACAAGATGTTTTTAGTATATTTTTTACATTAGTTGATATATAATTTTAAAATTTTATAATTAAAAATCATAGTACTAAAATAAGTTATTTAAGACATTGGCACGAACGGGAAGGGCTCATGGGTCCCCCCCCCCCCCCCAATGGTGAGATATTAAGCTGGGAGCCCCTCCGAAAATTTTCCTTGATACGTGCCTAAACCTTGGCATGGCATATGGTCATTTAATATTTTAAACCTGTTAACTAATATTTTTTAAGGATAATTTAAATTAATTTCTTTGTAAAAATAAAATGAAATTATTAAAAATAACTATAAATTATTTTAAAATTAATTTCTTTAGTTTAGTGGTTGGGAAAGCCCCCCTCAATACGCCACTGAAATTTTTTTTTGATGGAGATATATATACCAGACTTAGTTATCGATCTGATTAAGCGTTGGACTCTGCGATAGGCCGGCCTACTCCTTCCTCTCAAAACTAGTCGTTTATATAATATATTCTGCCAACAATGAATCACAGGAACAAGACAATTAAGAGCAAATATACTATCATAATTATATATAATTCAAATCTATGATTTGTCTATTCTTACTTTAAAAGTCAAAAAATGAACTTTAACAAATAATTATAATAATTAATTGATTGTTTTTTTCATTGGTCATAAGGTCATAATTAGTTTTCTATTTTTTTCTCTCATTAAATAAATATATTTTGTATGTTTTGTTATTATAAAAATATGAAAAAATTTTATATGTATTTTTGAAGGGACTCCGTATTTTATCTTTGTCTCTGTTCTCGTATTTTATAATTACATCTGGACCTCGCGATTCCAGCGCCGGCTCTGGCATGATTTTAATAATTAAAATTAATTTTTATTTATTTTGACTCTATCTATTGGACTGAATTTTTAATAATGATTATTTTTACTTTCTCTTATCCATATATTTAATATATATTCGTAGGTCTAATAGTATCTAGCAAATGAGATTATGTCTAAATATATATTAGAATATACAAAGTATTGCTATCACAAAAAATTGATGTCGAGAAATATTCGATATGATGGTCCCATGAAACTAAAAATGACTCTCGCAAAATGGTCTGTGTATGTGTGTGAACAAAGTATCTCAAAAATCGAAAAAACAACCGAGAGAGACTCAAATTTGATATTTTTTCCTGGACACACTCGTCACATGAGGCAACAGGGTTTTCAAAGAGTACTAGTTCTTTACTGTTTTACTTTTTTAGCTATTTGTTTCTATTTTCTCAAAATTTTACTCCAAAAATTTTGATTAAAATTTATATATCAATTATTTTTTAGATGATCTTTGAAATTTATTCACCCTTATCAGCCCCAAAATTTTACTTTATACTTGTTTAGATTATTTGTGATTAACCACTCTAACGATTAAATTGATTGATTAAATTGGCACACCTATAATAAATTAGATAAGATTTAGAATATGTGAATCATTTTCCACCTCAAAATATTATGGGGCTTTCCGATAAAAAGATAGGAAGATTTATTGCCATGGTAACTTCATATAACTTTTAATTATTAACAAGATTTTCATTTTAAATTTTTTTAAAATATTACCCTCGGGCTAAATTTAGAATGGTTTCACTATTTACGTTCCGTACATTCTATAGATTAGAAAAAATATCTCTTGTGACAGCACATTACATTACTTTCTCTTGTATAAGCAAGTCTGAGAAATTTGGATGATGTGCTTTTGGCCACATCAGATTTTTTTTTACCAGTAAATTACACTCGTTGAGCATACGATACTTATTGATTTTGGTTGCTATTGATTGAACCCTTTCGAAAATAATGACCTTTTTATATTAAAAAAAAAAAAAATACATAATAAGAATTCCTTCTAAATCTCAAATATAGTGCTAAAATATATAGGAAGCAAACATGTCTATCGAAATTAATTATTTAAATATTTCAGTTGAATTTATTAAAATATGATACTATTACTCTATTTCAATTCTTGAAAGGAACAATTTTTAATTACTATTTTTATTATTACGTATTATTTATGAGAAACAGGAAATTAGTTTTAAGTTCTTCATATATTTTTATTATTATTATTCTGTGGGGAAGAAATAGAATTAAATTTCACTTTAGCTCTTGATGCTTGATCTATATTTTAGTTTAAATGCATCCAAAAGTTTCCATGCAACGTGTTGCATCTTAAACTATACCCGTCACCGGGTTCTGTTATATTTGTTTTGCCATTCTCTTCTCGTTAATCATCACAAGATATGGTAACCCTTGGCCCATGTAAACTTTGACTGAATCATTTCACAAAGACCCAAGTGGTAATTTATGTGGAATTAATGGCTCGGAATAAACAAAAAAGACGGAGAAAGTTTTATTAAATCGAGGCAAAAGAAAATTAGGCTAAGTGACTGGATGAGGCATTCTGCGTCTTTTTCTTTGTAAATTTACAACTAATTTCAGAGAAAGAATTAACTAGAAAAGTTCCATGCGCCAACGCCATAGTTGGAAATAAACATAGTTAAAAAATCATCTGGACCATTTCACCCGATTACTTGTCAATTGTCCGAATCAATGTAAACCTAAATCGAATGAATTTAGAACAACAAAATACGCCAGAGAAACATAAATATTTATACCTATATAAAAGAAAATAGCTATGTAATATATAAGATGATTCCTTATGTGACTAAGCTGCAAACTACTAAACTTAGTTCAAAGTAATAGCATCGAATTAACTTAATTAGTTTCTCCATTATGTATAGATTGAAAATTCAATGGTATTCCTATTCTTCTGCGTTTTCAACTGATTATTATTCATTCTTCTTCACTAAAGGCTATTTCACCCTTGTTCAATCGATATGACGTCATATGAAGTGAAATTCCAATTCGTCTTTTCTGATGTCATATGATAGTTAATTTGCTCTAACTTAAATGAGCAACAATAAAGGAGAGTGGGTGCAACTGCTCAGATTGCCCGGCCCTAACGACGGTACTGTAGGTAATCCCCCCCCCCCCTTTTTTTCAATTATATTTATTAATATATAAAATAAATTGATTTCATTAATGAAAATGTTTTTTTTTTACCCTTTTAAAATATTTGATATATAAAATAGAACTTTTTTTTTTTTAATCATAGATAGCCAATTTAAAATTAAATCTCAATTTCACTGCTCTGGGTAGTTTAATGGTCATTATTAATTCATAATTAATTAATATTTAATTAACGATTCAAAGGGATTGGCATATATAAATATATATTATATATATATATATTACAATGTAAACAATCGATTATTAATATTTTTCGTTTTCGTCGTTTTATTTTCGAAATGTAGTAATTATTGATGCA
>JAAAKE020100133.1:0-18615 GCA_010014785.2 Anisolabis maritima
TGTGTGTGTGTGTGTGCGAGTAACAAATTTATTTAAAAAATATAGACAAATATGATTTTCTGTGAAAAACAAATTTAATGTAAATTGACTGTTTCCAAAAAATAAATAAATAAATATAATAACTTTTAGGCTTTTTATATCAATAACTAAATTTCCTAATTTTCGTCAAAAATAAACATAAAGTATTCAAGCTAATAAAAAATATTTTTATTTATAAGTGATTGAAAAGTGAACATTTCTAAATACAGACTATTGAATGAGGCTGTGAGGCCATCATGAATTTTGCGTGACAAAATAAATCAAAAGTCATTTTAAATGTAGTCCAATTTTATTATTCTACTTTCTTCAGTTGGCGGCCCATTCACTTTCAAACTGCTCGTAGAGGCTTATGAGCGTAGAGGAGTTTAAAGTGCTAATTGTCATTGTCCCGAATGATAATCCAGATATCGATTACCGATCCATTTGACAAGTGGTAGGGATTAAAAGAGAAAAATGTAGAACGGAATTAAAAAGAATTTCCAACTAAATTATTCAAATATTTTTAAACTATGTGAGTTTAAATTTTGTTACTCCTATTAAAATAAGTCTTAACAAATTTTTTTTTAATATTCTCCACTAATATTATAGAATAATAAAATAAAAAATTTGTTCATCAACTTAGATTTTCCAAAAAAAAAAAAAAATTGAATCCGCCAAACATAGTTAATAATTCTTCGACAAAATAGCATAGATTATTTTATTTTTTTATCAAACATTAAATTTTATTTTACTTTTTTAGAGGGATAATACATAAAATGAGAAGGGAATTTATTATAGTATCAGTGTAAATGCTTCTAAATCTATTTATATTTCTAATAAAAAATAAAATCTCTCTTTACCTTTAGATAGGTGTATATAAAAATTAAGTAACTTTTTATGAGCAGATAAAATTTTTGTAAATAAAAAAAAAAAAGGATATTTTTGTTGGGATTTTTTTTACGTTCGTTGTTAAAAAGTGGTGTTAGGAAAGACTTAAAAACAATTAAATCTTTTCGAATTATTTTTATTTGATTCTTTTTATCATTTGCTAATGGCATGAAGCAAGAATAAATTTTTCTTGGCTTCGATTCAAAGTGAGAATTTTGGAAAGTATATTATCAAAGTAACAAAAAATTAATGTCTGTACAAATAAATAATGGGCATTGAATCAATTTAATATATATTTCATCAAATAATAAATCAGAGATTTAAATGAATGATTAAAAACGCACTCTTTAAAAAAAAGGTCAAACAAAAATTGTTTAGGAAGTTAACTATTTAAATAAAGAAAATTGTTATGGCAAAATATTTTTATTCCCGACCCTTCGGAGAATTAAAATTTGTACCCAAGGTCTGGGTTAATTATTAATTCAAAAAAGATTTTATTCGAAGGAATTAAATAGGACTTTAACCAATAATAATAAGTGAATGCATTCCATTTAACCCTCAATTCCTCATTGGGACTAAATAAGAAAATGTAATTCATTCTTCTTTTTTTTTCAATCATTTTTCAGCTATTAGCCAGAGCCAGTCTGCTACGATCACGTTTTACATATTTAAAAAATTGAAAATATTGTGGCCTCTAAAAAATTCAATGCCTATTTAAAATATTTAGGTCCTGTAGTCTGAGCGTCGCTCAGTTGTTTTTTTTAATGAATAAGAGGAGTATATAATAGAGATCTTTCAAAGCTAGGAACATGGTAATTAGACGTAAGACCTAAGATAGGGTAAAAATAGGCTCCATCAAACAGAAACATGGTAAATATACCAAATTTCATCAAAATTATTAGATGCTGAAAATTTCATCCTAATCGGTTGAATTTATTTTCCCAAAGAGAGATAATTAATTCCTCGCCGGAATTAGTAAATATACCAAGTTTCGTCAAAAACGTTAAAGCCATTTTCTAGAAAAAATTTATATACATACACATTTCCCAAAGAATCCCAAATTCATGTTATAAATTTTTCTCTCCTTATATTTATATTTCTTTTCTATCTATATTATTCGAAAACATTCATATTTTCTTCAAAATACATATATACATAATAAAAATATTTTTCTATCCTCTTATCGTGATATGATATTTTCAAACTTCGAGCCTAAATTAGAATTTAGGGGTTAAATTTCTCAGTATAGAGCATCTGATATATAAAAAAGTGAAATTGATAACACCACGACGCCTTTTTTTTTTGCTTGGTTGGACGTCGTTTTCTTCACCACGAATCAGTACCTCCAGGTACTTTCCGTTTTGCATTCTCAACAGAAAAAAAACACACACAATATGATATAGGACCCAAATAACATTTCATATATTCTATATCTTGGTCAAGGAGGTGGTGTGTGTGTGTGTGTGTGTGTGTGTTCTATGGGTCATATATAAAACAGGCTATATACGAGCCTCTCTGCTGGATAAGACGTGCTGGGGCAGGGTTTGGGGACATCAACCCGTCGTCGTCCTCGTCATCGCTCGTAAAATACCAAAACGAGACGGGAAAAATCGTACAGACGATGATGAACATTGGGGCGGAGACGACAGACAACCTTTTGAGCTTAAAGTCGCTTCCCATCGTCGTCCCTCCATTAGGGATATTCAAATTCCGATAATTATCTCTCTCCGTGTTCAGATAAGTTCATTAATTAATACTTGGTCTAACTAATTGATGGATATCGAGATAATATCCAATTAGAATTTTCCCTTCCTAATCAATATGGGTCTTCACGAATCGCGCAATTCAAGAATAAAATAAAAAATCTAGAATGATAAACGCACATCACACATTTTTCTCTTATCTAAGGAAAGGAAAGCTGAGTGATTTGCTGTCTCACCCGATTCTTTGCTTCGGGCCCTCTGGGTAGCCGTTCAATGCACAGCCAACTTGATAAATGAAAATTTTATATAACTCGCACTTTGTTTTTCGAAAAATGACTAACAATCCAGCGTGCGCAATCGAGGTGCGCGAGTTAACGCCCCACACTATTTTGAGGTGGAAAATGATTAATGTCCTAAAGATTTTTAAATTTATTACATGTACAGTCAATTTAACCAAAATCCTTAGAATAAGAGAAATTGACAATCTAAAACGTACAAGAGTAAAGACCCTAGACAATTTTGGGGCGGATAAAGGTAGTATACATTTTAAAAGATCAATCATATAACAAATAATTAATATATGAATTTTAATCAAAATCGTTAGAGTGAATTTTTAGACAATCAAAAAAACTAAAAAAGTACATCAGTAAAGTACTAATACCCGCTTGCCGATTTTATTGAAAAGCTTCGAGGTGCATGCGACGAGGGAACTTAAATATAAAGTTTGTGCCTTGAACGTATTTTTGTTTTTGAGATATCTTGTTCAGTCGGACAGACAGTCGCATTTTTTTAGACGTGTATTTCCGTTGAAATCTCGACGAAATCGATTTTTTTGCGTTCGCAACACTTATTCACTATATATTACATATATATGTAAGAGAAAGTAAAATTCATACCCTTCTTGTTTTGCTTATATTCTCGGCGTTTTTTTAGCCAATCTTTTGAAATTTGGCATGAAATTTCCGTTTATTCTAGTGATATTCGGAATAGAGAGATGGGAATTTTCCATTTTTCCTTCCTTATTCAAAGTTTTTAATTTTTGATATTAATCTCAAGGCGGATTTGAAAAAGTAAAGGTTATTCCTAAAAAATCGGCTACGATGATATTTGGTCTTTGAAGTGAATGAAGTCTTTATAAAAGACTAAAGACCTTGAATTTCTTAATTATAATTTTTTTTTAATTAAAAATTAATCTTATAAAATAAGTTTCAAGGTTATTTTATGAGAGGCTGGGTTAAAAAAAATCTTAAAGTGAATTAACTAATAAAAATAGAATCTATCAAGAAATTTAATTTAATTATGTTCTTTCGGTTCAAGTCTCCTTGCGCCTCTATTTTGGCATTTTTAGTATTTATTCCAAATCGGTCCAAGTCCTCTAATCTAAAGTGAGGGTGTATGAATTACAATAAAGAAAGGTCTAATGTAAAAAAACTCTCGTAAATATTGTATTAATACCTACATCTATTTTGTATAAAGAGAACCTCTTTTTTTTTATAATTTAATATTTAATCATTTATATGATCTCCCAAGTTGTGAGATTCTCTCCTCCCGTGAGATCCAATTTAGTCGTTAAGTGATGGACGAGTGACTTTAGAAGAAAGGAAGAGAGATGAATGGAGAAGCTCTCTCTGAGAGAGAGAAAGGGAGGGAGATCCTTTATCCTTTTTGACAGATTACTGGAGGTGCAGATGAAAGAAAGCAGATGTTGATAATCGGCTTAAATTAATTACAGGTGGAAAGGTTATTAAGTTAACCGAAAAATGTAACTGATCTCTATTAAAAACTTAAAAAAAAAAATAGGGGGTATTTTTTCCATTTTGTGGTACCCTCTTCCCCTTCGTACCAAGATTAGGGAGTAGCCGTTTAAGTCTAAACTTGTTCAAAAGAACTAGTCTTTGAATGAAAAAAAGGATAACTGGTACTAAAAAAAAAAAAAACTTGCCAATTTTACAGCAAGAGATTATTATTTTTTCTAAAGATAAATAATTTTGTTGGACTAATTAATTCGTCCTCAAGAAATTAACAGTTGGATGAAGGGAGACAGGGACAAAATTCGCTTACTCATCTAGTCTTGGGTTTACAAAATAAATACTATTTTTATTTAAAAAAAGAATCGGCGTAATTTTGGTGATATTTTTGTCCAAGTTGGAATATTCTAGAGTCTAGAAGGTTCGAGTAAAGAAACATTACAAAAATAAAATTCAGAGATATATTGTAGCGCTTCAAAATGGACAAAAAATTAAAAAAATGGAGGTGCACATGAAAAAATGTATTAAAAATAAAACTCACAAAAATCTTTGCTCACAGAAACATTTGTGTTTTAATTTTTAGGCGAAAAGTTCAGCCCACCTGGAACAAACAGAAAACAAATATTAAATAATATTATGACTTATTACCTTAAAAAAATTAACAGATTTAAAATCCAGATAGGTCAATTAATTTCTTATTTTTGCCAATTATGAGATATTCAAAAAAAAAGAGTGAAACTAGCATTCGCCATATTATTATATCTAATAATCTCTTTGTTTAAATGAATTATAATCTCACCGTTTTCCTGTTTGGTTAATGTTCATTCTCTTCTCCTCTTCATTTAAATATTAACACACATGCAAGACTTAACAAATATAACATGAATTCTCACAAAATAAATAATAATCACTTCAAAGAAAATAAATAATTATAAAGACGAATTCACAATTATTTTAGTGCTCCCTCATCTCATTTGATTGACTCACTTAGCCTAAACTCGAATTCTCTGAAGCCAACAAACAAGGATAAGAGGCTAACTTCACTTATATCAAAATTATAAATGTTCTTTTTCTCTATTTGAATTGTTTTTTTCTTATTAACAATTAAAATATTTTTAAAAAAAATTTAAATAGAAATGAATTTTTTTTTTGTCTTTTTCGGCATCTAAAGCCATTTAAACTAGAAATGATTCCATTTTCCTATTTACAGCCTGTGTTCTTTATTGAATTTTTTCAAAAGAAAAGTTTCTAACATTGTCCAGAAGATAACAGTGGAAAAATAGTCTAATTATTAATTAAATTTAGAATTTATTATATTTTTCGAGTCCAATGGCTAAATAAAAAAAAAATTTTTTTGAGTAGCCTCTAGAGACTATCAGAAACTAGTTCAAATAAAAGATGGCGTCATGAAAAATTTTTCTGTAATAAAGATAATTTGAATGTATTGCTACAATCGTTCGGGACCAGTCTGTCTAATTAAATAATCAATATTCATTTCCTGAGTAGTACACGAAAGGATTTATGAAATGAAATTAATTAAATTAGACACTTTGAAAGTTAACTGCCACCTCCCCCGCCCCTGCTTTTTTTTTTATTAGAGGATTAACGAAAACAAAATTATATCAGTTTAATATTTAATTACATTAAAAAAAGAGATAAAATCTAATATTCCTTCCTCGTTTTAATAAAATTAAATTGTTAAGAATTCAATAACAATTAAAAGTCCTATCTAAGACTCTCTCTTCCTCCAATCACTATTTTTTCCATTAAAATTAAATTACAGATATAAAAAGAACAACTCTCGTCTTGCATATTGAATTATTAAACAAGAAAAGAAGGTCAATTTCAACTAGCTATAAAGGAACCACAAAAGTGTCTAGCTAGAACACTTAAAAATTAATTAAAGAATTAATTTTTAATAAATATATATATTTTTTGAATTTAATTAAAATACACATAATTTTAGATATAGATATATATGCCAAGCCTCTTGTTCAATGAATAGGAAATTGAGTTGAATTAGGAAAATAAATTTGGTTGAGCAAAAAAATACTATAATATAAAATCTCGACATCGATTTTTTTGCGATCGCAATACTTATTCCCTTTATATTATATATATATATAAGAGAAAGTAAAAATTGGGCTTCTATCTATATCTATGCAACATCTTGATCAAAATGAATGAAACTTTGCTTAATTATTATATTAATAAGGAGATTGAATCATTACTCGATCCAGGAGGAGAGGAAAAACAACTGAAGATGTTTGATGACGTGATTATAATTAGGCACATGGGTGGAAATTTTCATAATAATCCGTTAATTTAGAAAGGAGTCTTTGAGAGTGTGATGGCAATTTTGCATTTCCTTCTTTTTGTATTTTTTTTAAACAAAATCTCATAAAATAAAATTATAAAGTCAAAAATAGGACCATACAAAATTTATTAAAATTAAATCAATACTTGACCTCCCGTAACAAGATAACGCCCTAAAATAAACAGGATAAAAAATTATGGGGTTAAACTTTATATTTTCTCTCTCCTTCTCTCGCTCTTGTTATAATCATCATCTGTCGAGGACAGAAAGAAGAGGAAGAGAAGTCAAGTTGTTTCTCGTGGATTAAAGAGAAGACCTTAAATGACAGGTTCTAATACTAGACCACGTACACCAAGAAGACGTCTATACTTGGGATGAAAAAGAGAGGTGCTTTTGGTCATGGTCTATATATAGATCAGAAATTTAATTAAAAGTGGAAATTTTAGATTTTATATCATTGAATGTTCGATTACACTCAATTCTCCAAAAACACTTCAAAAATGAGGTTTTATCTTTTCGCTTGAATTTCTAACTTAGGACTTCTATTCATTATAAATGACATATATAGGCATATATTGCATATGACCTGCAAAGAACTAAATTTATTAATGAGCTCTCTAAATAGGTATTTATTTTTTTATTTTATTTTATTTACTGAACAAAACAATACAAAAATAAAATTAAGATGATAAAAATACCAATAAGATTACATTATGATTTTGGTTTTTATTATAAATTATTGTATTAGTGTATTGTATAGGGAATTTGATGATTAAGCTCTGAGAAGAGTTGCGAAAAGGAGGATGGGTTTCGAAAATGAGATATAGGAGAACAATAGAAAAGTCCTTAGAGTTTTATGTTCAATTAAGCCCTTTGTCTTTTGTCTATTAGAGGAAAAGTAAAGCTCTTGTTTCATAATCCAAGGATGTGTCTGAAGATATAAAATTTTTTATTTTGACCTCCAAATAATTTCAATAAATTTGGTGCCGAAGCAAACTTTTAAAAAATGTTTATGGACTTGGAATGATTTAAATTTCTTCACGGATTTAGATCTGATTTAAATAATGGTCCAATTTACACATACAATTTATCGTTTACCTCTAATGGCCTTAATGTCAAAAAAAAACAAAAATTTTATTGTATTTACTTTTGATTAATTATCCAAACTTCCATTTGTTTTTAGGGTTAAAAAGCGAACAGACAAATAGGTCGAACTTTTTGAGAATTGGTAAAATTTTGGCAATTTTGATCCAGCCACTAAATCGGTATTTTTAACTTTAAAACCCCCCACCCGGTAACCGAGAGTTAGAGATATTAACAATCAATATTGATAACCTTCAAAGTCAAGGGAGGTGGGTTTGGATCCCAGGCCGTCTAATGAAAATTTATTTAAATCAATTAGATTCTAATTGGCATTTGGATAATTTGAATCGTATATTAAAATTGTTTAAAGTGTATATGGCTTTAAAAAAAAAAAAATTCTCGAGTTTCTTCAATCTCTTTTATTTGCATAGGTGCGATGTTTGGGACTATCATGTGGCATGGGGTGCTCCATCTGAGAGAACTCTGCAATGTTTTGACGTCGCTGATCAAATCAATGAGATTATTTTCCGTTTTGCTCTTTTTTCCTCTACCTGTATTACTGAGCAGGTGATAGTCTACTTATTGATTCCAAAAAATATTATTTTCGTCTTATAATTTCATTTTTTAATAAAAGCGTTTTTTTTTTACAACTGTCACAAGCGTTTCAAATTTCTTTCAATATACATATATTAGCGTTATAAAAATTGTGGGCGACATATATAAATTTGTTCAGAGTGTTAGATGGCGCCTACTTTTTTTTCCAAAATTAGAATATCTTATCGAATGTAATAATAACTATTATAAATTTTCTATTTAACTTTATATTCAAGATATTTAATTTTGATTTAAAGTATGAAAGAATAGTATAAAAAAAGTTGATCTCATTAATGTTATCAAAATTTTATTCAAATTATCTCATTTCAATAAAAGTCATTAGGGAATGTTTTCAATTACTAACAACACACAGTATAAAGGGGGTTAGTTAAAGTTATTAATTGAGCTGAAGAAAATGGAATTATAATTATTCTTGGAGTAATTCTAAAAATTCTTAGCCGAACATCAATCATAATTTTTGAAAGGGTAGAAGAATAAAGTAGGTTAATCAAAGAAAAGAGATTACTAGGTTAATGATGAATGAAACAAAGTATTTCCGTGGCAAAAGAGAGTGATTTAATGACGGCTAAGTCAAGTTAGTTGACAAGTTAATTTTAAAAAGAGGAAGTCAATTTGGTTATTAATATGTTGTTTTAGGATAAAAAATAGTAGTTATAGAATGGAAATTAAAATATAGCAGCCTTTAGATATAAAAAAAAAAATTATTTTATTTTCCCCTTTTTGAGTACAAAGTTTCGTAAGAGATTGTGACTTCTTCAGATCTTTCAAATGTTACAAATCACTTAATATACAAAAAAAATTTCTGTGAGACATATATATATAATAAAATTTTCGGGACATGGATGTGTCAAAGACTATTTTTGAGAAGTGATTTGTAATGCCTGAGAGATCTGAAAAAGTCACAATCTCTGCCGAAAGGTTGTACTTAAAAAGGAAAAAATAAAATCACTTTTTTAATTTATAAAGGCTCCAGGATTTTAATTTCATTTCCAAATATGAAAAAATTGTCATTTGGTGAAGGGGCTAATGATAATATGCAGTGGCGTATTCTGGAGGGTCCAGGCTCTTCCTCTTCCCCCTCGAAGTCAAAAAAATTGCAAAATCATATATATTATATATTTTGAAACCCTCCTAATCTTTAAATGTCGGGAAAAAAAAGTTATCTGGGGCCCAAAACAAAAAAAGATGTTTACAGCGTGAAGAAAATGAATTTAAATTGGCCGGATCACTAAATGAATTCCTAACACCTACAGCAAAGAAGCAAAACGGCTGTTTGGAAGAAGCTAGCACTTCGAGCGCGAGTACAGAGTACAGAACATGAAGAACGGACATTGCAAGAAAGTTGAAACATCATCCCAAGTTTACGATAAATTAATTTCTAATTTTGAGAGCGACAAATCAAATTTTAATTTTAATGATCCAGGCACCTGGCTCAAAGTTATGAACATCAAAATAAGGGACTGTTTAGTTGAAAATAATCCTTATCAAGTTAAAAAAGATTTTCCTAATTCTGATTGATTCTGGTCGAAAGTTTTCAGAATTATACTATTATTCTTCTTTGCCAAAAATATGTAGAAGCTATTTAGTTTATTCTGAAACATTTAATTCAGTTTTTTGTTACCTTTGTAAGTTATTTGGTGAATGTAATTAGCAATTTACGAATGAGTACGGTTGTAACGATTGGCAACACTTGAGCCATGTATTAAAAAGACATGAAGTTAAGTTCCGCTCATATCGAAAATGGATCAAAATATAGTAAATTGAAAATTTCGTTAAGTCAGAAACGCACAATTGATTCAACTCAACAAAAGCTATATGAAACGGGAAAAAAATTGGCAATCTGTTTGCGAACGATTAATCTATATAGTACAATATTTATCAAGAGAGTGCTTAGCTTTCAGAGGTTCTTCTAAAAAACTTTTTGAGAATGATAATGGTAACTTTTTAAAATTGGTTGAACTATTGCTAAATTTGATTCAATGATGGCAGAACATGTGCGACGGATTCAAGAGTTCAGACTGAAAACATCATTTCAAAAATTTTTTCATTTAAATTTTTGTTCTATTTACATTTGACACGATATTAAATCTCGTAAATGTTGTAAGCAAAATGATGCAGAATCCTACATTTAATATCCAAATAGTGGATTTTGCACCACGATAATGCCTGGCGCATACCACTTTGCTTATCCAACAGTTGTGGCGAAACACAAAACTGTTGTGAAGCCGCAACCACTCTATTCTCCAGACATGGCCCCTCTTTGACTTTTTCCTATTTCCCAAACTGAAAATGACTTAAAGAACGACGTTTTTCGACAATAGACGAGATAAAGATGAAATCGCAGATCGAGCTCAAAGCGATACCTAAGGGGCGTTCCACCAATGATTCTCAAACTGGAAACTACGTTGGCATAAGTGTATAATATCACAGGGAGTATACTTTGAAGGGGATTGGCATCATCTTTGAAGATTAAATAAAGACTTTCTGAGAAAATTAAAAATTCTCCTTTCTTTTTGGTCATACCTCATATATGAAAATAAATTAGGTGAGGCCCTTGCAAATTAAGCAATTGTAGTACCCATTTATTTAATTTTACTTGTTTCGGTAGCTCTTCCCGGCGGCGGGCGGCAACCTCCTCAACCTAATTCAACCTAACCTAAAGTGGGACCCAAACAATTTTTTGGGAGATAAGAGTTAATGCATTTTAAAGATCATCTAAAATTTTATGAATTTTAATCAAAATCATTCAAAGGAATTTTGAGAAAATCTGAAAAAAAAAAATTAGCAAACTACTAGTACCCTTTGCTCGATTGAAAAGCTTCGAAGTGCAAGTGATAAGAATTCCTAACTTAAATATAAAATTTTAGCCTCTTCGTCGTTTTTGAGAAATCTTGTTCACACACACACGGTCATTCGGATATTTAGGCAGGCCTATTTTTTAGACTCAGGGAACCTCAAAAGGTGTATTTCCGTTGAAATCTTGGCTTCTATTTTTTTTTTGCGATCCTAATACTTTCTCACTATATTTAGGTAAGATAAAGTAAAAAGCATAGAAAAATTTTATTTAAGATTTTTCATAGCCTTGCATTTTTTTAAAAATCCGACTGAGTTTTTGAGAGGGGAGACAAAAAATCTCCAACCAGCTAAATCATTTTAATTTCTCGTTATGTGAATATAATAATATCCTTACTTGAAACAATTCAATCATCAAAATATATTATATTCCCGTTTAATCATTAAATCTTTAATCACTCTCTAAAAAAAAATATTTTGTTCCTTTTGTATTTAATGAAATGGAAAATTGAATTTTTCCACTAAACCAAAAATGATCATTTAATATTCTTTTTTTTTTTTATCCATTGATTAAACCTATACATCTGGATTTTTTTTAATAAACGAATTTTTTATATTAAAAAAGAGAGGTGGAGAATGGAATAAAAGAATTTAATTTCAGATGTGTATTTATTTTAAAAGAATCAATAAATAAATGAAATGGTAATAATTGAAAATAAATAGAAAGAAAGAAAAATCCAATTATCTTTAAATCTTGTTTCTTAGAGAGGCTTAGGTCTAAAGTGACCAAGCGTCTACTATGGAAAGGCATGCATGTCCAACCCTTTGTCATTTCTCTAACAAATTTATCAAAATTTTTATTTTATAATTTTTCATTTTGACTTCTGATTGATTCTTTCAAAAGATTAAAAATTTACTAAGATCTTTCTCTAAAAGAATAATTAAACTCCAACAATTTATCTCAAATAAGATTATACCCTTGCAACAAATTCATCTTGAAGCGAATTTTTAGAAGGTATTTTTTAAGTATATTGTTTTTATATTTTTTTTTTTAGAATAAATATTTTCTTTTGCTTTTTTTTTTTTGTGTAATCCATTTAATTTTTAATATTGTAATTTTATATATATATAAAATATTATTTAATATCCTTATGGGATC
This sequence comes from Anisolabis maritima, assembly GCA_010014785.2. Taxonomy (NCBI): domain Eukaryota; kingdom Metazoa; phylum Arthropoda; class Insecta; order Dermaptera; family Anisolabididae; genus Anisolabis; species Anisolabis maritima. Next base: position 12,325 of record JAAAKE020100133.1, read on the forward strand.
TGTGCCAAAGATAAAATAACTTAACTGAGCTTTGATTTTTTTTAAAAACATGTGACAGATAATATATTCTTTAGGAGGGGGAGTCGAGGAGCCAGGATATTTTCATTTAATTTTAACAAGTGGTTCTTATTATAAATTAATTTAAATTTATTATTATTTTTTGTAATGTTTTTCATTATTTTATTAAAAATTTTCAAATTTTTTGCGGGTTTGAAGGGGGAGGGGGGAACGGTCTCGCTGGGCGCCCTCTTCCTGAATGTGACCTTTACTTTGGGGATATTCTTTTCAATTTGTCTTGTTTTTTTTTTTTTGTCATTTTTCCATGGGAGTTAAATTTAACAACTGAATGCCTCCCCGTTTTAACTTATTTACTATAATAATTAAAATAGAAAAAAAATCAATAAAACATTAAATTAAGCTCTATCCAAAATTATATATGGACGATTTTTATGAACTGAAAATGGGCGAAATAACAAGATCTTGAAAATGAACAAAATTTTATGGAGTTTTTGTTGTCTCAATTTTCCATTTTTTTTTAAAAATATATTATACCTTGACAGAGCGGATGAAGTGAACGGAAGAGTTCCGTTTAAGAATACAACAAATAATCATCTGTGTAACAATTTTATAAGATTCATGAAAAATAGCGGGAAAAAGAAGTCAAAGAAAACAGTAAAAATGCTAAAACTAAAAAAACATTAATGTTCTACTTTCTAAAGTCATCCTAATATCTATGTTAGATTCCCACACTATGACCCGTACTAAGAAACATTACTATGAAAAATCTTAAGGAAAATATTTAATGCTTTTTATATATATATAGAATATCTTGAAATTAAATTTTTCTTGATTGTTTAATTAAGAGACCTAAGGAAGATCTTTCAATTAGCCATTTAAGAAAAATGTTAATTTAATTTAATTTTTCTATATAAAAAAACAAAATCTAGTTCCTCTTAAGTAAATATTTTTTTTTCTATCTCTAATTTTTTAAACATTTTACGACAAATTTTTTCAAATTTCGCTTAAATATGTGTATGAAATAAGCATATCATCTAAACCCAATCAAACAAATGAGAAATTTCCGGGTTCAGCTTTAAATAAAATTGATTAGTCATTATCGACGACGTTGGCCATGTCGTTCGTTCTATTCTAGAAGCCAAAAAAAAAAGCACTAAAGAGCTGATTCTGCGAGTTGTTTGTGACCCTTTGCTCCCTTTTTTTTCTTGTGGGAGTGGGTGCATGCGGAGGGGGGGGGGGACTCGCCATCTGTTTGCTTTGATAATGCTTTAGATCAATTTGTAAATGTCTAAAAGGGCGCTATCGGCGCGCGCGCTGCTCTCCCTTTGACTTAAAGCAAGTCTTGAGTTCGTGACCCGTTCAGAGTTGCTTTTTTCTCTTTCTTTCTTTTATCCCCTCTCAGGTCATTATTAAGATAGTTTTCCAACAACTCTTCTGCAACACTCAATAAAGATATTCTACAAAAGAACGAACAGCTCTTTCATTTTTTTTCTTTTTGATACGATAAATTTATAAATCATCTGGATGTCTTGTAGCAAACATACACTTTGAATAAAACTGAAACATTAATTTTAATAAAATAGTTGATATTAAGGATTAGTAATGCATTAATCTTTTTAGAATATTAGCGCCTCTCACCTGAAGGACCAAGATTTAATTACCGCCAAACATAAAATTTAATTTAAAGATAGTATTTAATTAATTACTTAAAGATCGAGCGTAAAAACAAAAACGCCACACAAGAAAGTGCTTTAACGGTTTGCAAATGGTTTGTTAAATTTAGAGCTGGGGATTTCAACCTTGAAGATAAAAAATCCTCTACTACTAATGATGACACCAATCGAGAGAATATCTAGACCTAGTGCTATACAAAACATGAATTAGCAGAGATATTAAAAATATCGAAAAACTGTTCACCAGCATATAGTGCGACATATAAAAATTTTGTCTTTGAGTTATCCCAAAAACACGTACGAACTTTCCAGGCGGCCCAATAAATATCCTTTTTTTTATCGGCTGGATCTCCGTCTCCCCATCCCATTATCAATTTTAATAAAAATAGTCACAAGATTTCTAAAAATTTCTGTCAGGATTTTCCTCTTTTCATATTTTCATTTCCTTGGCAATTTATGAAAGTAAAACAAAAATAATTTTCTAAGAAAAAAAAAATTACGACATATTTGTTTAACTTATAAAGAAGAAAGAATAACAACAACAACAACCAAGTCGTCTTCTTGATGTCGTCGTTTACATTTATTATTGGATACTAAACTTTTTAAATGAATATTGTTATAAAGAAAAAAATCCGTGAGAGAACATGGTGGTTGGTTGTTTTTAGAAAGTTTTATAAAAGGAATCCATCGAGTATTTTGAAGGAGAGAGTATAAAAGAGTTGAGAGAACAAAGTAATTTAAAAAAAGTTTTAAGATATTTAATGAATATTAAGATGATTAAGAATGGTATTTTTGATTATAGGGTGATTCAAAGAGATGAACTCTAACACTTATATTTTGCTTGGATATTTAAGATCAAGTATACCTTAGGTAGCAGAAATTAATTCGCTTATGTTTCCAGGAAGATAGGCACCCGAAATCACCAACTTACAAATGGATTTTGTGACTTATTGCTGCTGAGGTTTACGCATGTTCATTTGTTTATTTATAGGGCTGTTGCTCTAGAGGAGCAAAACTCAATTAGACATTTGGGTTATCAACTTTCCAAGAAGCAAAAACGAACTTCCAAATGGATTTTGAGGTGGACTACCTAAACCTCTTTTTTTTCCTCTATCTTATCTAAAGAAGTGGTCCTGAAGATTCAAATACTAAAACTGGAACTCATGTTCCTCGCGTAAATGACACTTTAAAGAGAATTGAAGAATCCAAATTATGGAAGATGATACTTTTGTGCCGCGATAAAGTGAAAGAAATCGTGATATTGTTTCCATATGGAAATTATAAAAATCCCGAGAAATATGAGAGGAAACCCCTCAAGTTAGGGTTTTTTGTCGTTTGTGGACCTTTCTTTTTGATAAAGACTAGCGATATCTTTCCTCAAATGGATGGAGATATACTGTTACCAGAATGTTCTTATATCTCTAAATTGGAAATAAAGACATGTCATTTGAGTTCTGTCCCTGAGTTGGATCATAAAAGTAACTGGTCTTATTTGATTGTTCAAGGAAGCTGAGAACTTTTTATTCTTCTTATTAGTGTGCATCATTGGGAGGATACTTTAAGCAAATTAATGATTTGGGAGCCGTTTAATAATTGATCATTTGACGTTTAAATTGGCAATCTCACCGTCTTGCCTTTTTGAAATGTTGTCCCTGTTCGAATTGTCACGATTGATAGATCAACCTTTTCTTTTTTCTTCATTTTCTCTCCCCCTATACATTTAATTTTTAGAGTCCTTGAGGGTCTCAAAAAATCGGAGGTTCTTGATCATTACTAATTTCCTACCCTAATAATAATAAGGCAAGAAAATAGGATAAAGGTAATCACATCAATCAAAAAGAAGTTTAAAAAAATATATAAAAAAAATAAAATAAATCTTCATTTGAAAAAAAAATCTGAGAGCACAAATAATAAGTTATAGGGAAAGGTCCAAACGAGTTGGGAGGAGTTTGTTTGTGGGTCAGTCAACTAAACTATCCCCCCATCCTGTTTACTTCTCTTCTTTCCGACAGGATCATCAATAATCCATCCATCCTGAAACGCATCCATTCCATTCACAAATCACGAAGTCGGAATAAATCCATCACCCAGGTTTTGATTGTCGTTTTTTGTGACTAAATAATTGAAAAGAGTCCAAGTGTTTGACGATTTTATGCACTCTCTTTCTTGGCTAGTAAAAACTTAAGCCGGGCTGGTTGGTTGGTTGGTTGGTTGGATGTCTCTTAAATCGTCTCTCTCAGTCTCTCAAACCATAAAACTATTCCTAAAAGATATTCTATCAGCATGGCGTTTTTTGAAAGATGCAAAATGCACAAGTGAATTATTCAACTATAAATTCTTTAGTGTAGTAATTAAATTTTTTTTTTTTTTTCTTTTAAATCTTTTATTTTCTAAAGATTTTATGAAGCTAAAGCTATATGTGTCAGGCATAAAAAAATCAACATATTAAAAAAGAAAAATGTTAAAGATAAAAAATAAGATCAAAGTATTTAATGAAATAATGAAAAATTGCCTATTAACTAAGAATAAAAGCAAAGTCTTCTTTGATTTCTTTTCCAGAGCAAAAAATAAAATATTGACTTAAAACATAATCTTAAATTAAGAGAAATTGATCTTTAATATCTTCAAATTCTTTTCCCTTATTAGCAATTGTTCCTCTATTCTATTTACAATCCATGGTTTCATTTTTGGGAAAACATTCGAAAAATTTAGTCCCTCTTTTAGTAATGTGTAAGATGTATCTCCTTTCTTAGATTACATTCAGGCGGTTCTCGATCTTTCAAATTTTACGATGAGAACTGTTGCCTTTAACAGAATTATAAGCTTGTCTGTTTAATTCCCTCTTTATTAAATATAATCAATCTAAATAATTTCTTTATTTAATTATTTAATTGTTCAGAAATTCTCAGGTTGGCCACGAGAAACGTTGCAATCGTTGGTAATTGAAATTGCGAGCTGGAAAATGAACCTGAACCCTTCCATTAAATATATTATTAATCTGTATTTTATTTCCTAAATTAAAAATAACATCACTTATATTAAAAAGTTGTTTTTTAAATCAAAAAAATAAAATTTGATCTATAAGTTGTGCTATTTGAATTTGAAAAAAAGCCTCTATGCTTGTCTTTTTACAAATTCGATAAGCAAGAATAAAAAAAAGAATAAAGAAAGAAGAGAAGAAAGATGAAATAAATTGCAGAAGCCAAAAGGGGAGGGGTGCGATTTCTCATCTGAAATGGAAAGCACTTAGAGCTAGCCTGTTGGCTCTTAAGGTGAAACTAAAAATTAACAAGCCTTTGATTTATGCCTGAATCTTCAAAGAAAGCAAAGAAGATGGCGCTTTAATGGCTCTCTTCTTTTACTCCTCCCTTATTATTATCATTATTAATGTGCATGTTTAACGTAAATACAAAAACTTAATTCATTAATCACACTTCAGTCAAATTTTATCCCATATGGCTAATTATAAACTCCCCCCAAAAAAAAAATTTTATCATATTAAATGAACATCAACGAGCTGAACTTGTGGGGAACTCATTTAGCCTTAAAATAAAAGAGAATATGAAAGTCTTTTATTTAATTTAATCTTTTTTGCTTTGAGAGAGTTGGTTTCAATCAAGAGGTGAGTGAATAAATAATAGACATTGAGACAAGAGGACTTTCAAAAAAAATTTTTTCATTCTATTATTTATTTTGGGATGTTAAATATTGAATGATTCTTTTTTTTCAACTGAATAAGAATCCTCCTTCTAATTACATCTTTTGTCATATTCATTTTGAGACAGAAGTTAATTGCTTTTGAATTATCTTGGTGCCACCCCCCCCCCCCCCCCCCCCCCTAAATTGCCAGCGATTGCAACACCGCTCTTTTGAAAAACTCTGAAAAATTTTGCATTAATTTGCATTAATATATTGGAAAAAAAAATAAATAGGACTAAAAAGTATAAATTAAAAAATAAAAACTAATAAAAAAAGGAAAAATATATATGACGACACATTATATATTTGACTGTGTAAATATAAATGGTATTATATTTGGTTACTGCATGTTTAAATGAATAATAAACACCTGGAGTCCGAGAGTCGCTCGGTTTTTTTTTTTTTTTTTTTTTTTTTTTAATTGACGAGAAAAGTCAAAAATTTAGAGCTTTCAAAGCGAGGACCTTGTCAATTATACTTCCAACTGGTTGATGGATGTCTCAAAGGTTTGGGCAGAATTGGTTCGTTGGAGTGTGTTTGGATTGAGTTCGGGGCCTCAACCTACCTTTATGTTCTAATAAGTTTTTGGTTGGATGATGTAGTGTCGGTTACTGCGTTAGTTGGTTTGGGTTGACTCCGGGGCCTCAATCGACCCGGACCAACCCGTGAAAACACTATTCTATATATATATTCAAACCTTCCAGAACATATACATAGAAATATACATGATAAGATTAGCTCGTTTAATAATAGTAGATAGAAAAATATAAATATGAAATGCTACATATTTATGGTTCAACTATATTTATCCAAATCACTATATGTTTATTTTAATATCCAAACTCTCTTTTAAATGTAGGTAATGTAATTTTTGGTGTTAATATTTTCTCAAAGCTATATA
>JAAAKE020100144.1:0-18613 GCA_010014785.2 Anisolabis maritima
TCCACATGACCTTCATACGCTCAATAACGCCATCTATGAGCGAACAGCGGATTTAAGCTTGTACACCTGGTATATCTCAAGATAAAATTAGTCCAAAATTTTTAAATAAAAATTTAAACAAAACTTATTCTTTTGAATTAGATATTCAATATATGCCTTTACTAGTCGGTGTGGATGAAATTCACCAGCAAAAATATACTCACAAATGTAAAATAAAATAAAAAGCTAAAAGTTGGTTACAAAGAATATATTGAATATTAAAATCTAATTCAAATGAAGAGGTCTGGAAAATTATTTTACTATTTTTATTTAGTGTCCAATTTTTGAAAGGTTTAGTTTATATTTCAAAAATTACGTTAGAAATAATGACACACTGAATAGGCCTATGGAGTGTAATTTTTTCCATCTTCGTTAATAATTATTAATCCAGATCTTATATAAAAAAAAAAAAAAAGCTTATTTAATACACATGATTAAGTCTCGTTTGGTTAGTAATAATTCAAAAGATAGAATCTAATTTATAATTTAAATCTGAATTACTGTCAAGATAGAGATTAAAAAAGTTCTACCGAAAAAAGCCTGGTTATGAATATAATATTAATATATATATATATATATATTTTAATAATATAGATTTATTCTTTTCTTTTCAATACAATTCAATGAAGACAATTAAATTTCCAACATCCCTCAAATTATTAATTAGATAAGAAAAGAAGAAATCGATCGAAATGAATAATAAATAAGAAGCCAAATAATACTTTTGTTAGTTGCTAGGTGAGAGAAAAGAGAGAGAAAGAAAGGGAGAGATAGAGAAAAGACAATCAATCTTTTTAAAGAGATTATTCCTATCTCTTTCATATCATTATTTTTTCTAGTAAATAGGAAATTTTATTTTCAATTTTTTTTTTATTAAGAATAAGTTTTTTACTAATTAGTAGAGCTCTTTAGTTACTGGAAAAATAAATAAATTATTATGTTAATATTAACCAATTAAAGCAACAAAAAAGTCAATTAGTTAAATAAAGAAATTAAATTAAGAGTAAATGAAATTTTTTAGACCAATCTTTTTCATTAGCAAATGCTTCTAAACTAAAAAGGAACTAATAAATAAAGTGAATGCAAATTATTCATAGCCAAAAATATATTATAATGGAAAATTATTATAAATTCTTTAGATTTATAATATGTATAGGTCTAATTAAGATAAATAAGTTTAAATAATCATTTTATAAAAAATACTACGAATTTTTACATTTTATATGTTTATATCATATGAAAAAAATTTGAAAAAAAATTATATTACAATTATTATATCCTCTTTTTTTTTGAATAAATATTGTTTATTTCAATGTTTTGTTGGAGGGGGGGAGGTCATAGGTTTGAGAAGGAAAACTACATTTAAAATTCTCGAATAAAGCCCAAACTTTTATTATATCTCACATCTCTAAATGAACACCTAATTCTCTTCGAAATAAAAATAAAAATTAGGCAGCTCCCGGAAGCGAAAAAAGGAAGTGGAAGTGAACCAGAGAAAATATAAAAAATTCATTTAATGTCTTTTTATCTAGTCTTTCGGTAGCGAAGGCCAAATAGATATATAAGATATATTTGTTATATAAGTTGATGATAATTATTATTCGTCTATTTTTATTTAAACTGGCAACTAAAATAATATAAATATATATGGTCGGAAATCAAAGTCTCATATGCCGAATGACTTTTAAAAAAATAATAATAATTAATTTGTTGACTCCACTCTAACAACAAGATATCCATTTGAGTAATAATGTGCGCTTAAATGAGATAATGAAAGAAAAAACTTCCCCTTTAGCTCAGTTTGCCTGACTACACTCTTAATAATTTTTAAATATCAATTCCATTAACTTCAACAAGGACAAATTTATCTTAAAAGCCCTTTCCTCTACTAGCGGCACTCCAGTTGCGAATATCGCTTTAATATTAGTATTTGGTTTTAAATTTATAAATATTAAAAATAAAATTTTATTAAATTTAATTTTTTAGTCTTTTTCAGCATCTGAGGCCTTAGACTTATATTTATTTAAATTAATTGTTTAATTTAAATAAATTTTTATCTTAGGACGGGCAGAAATCCAGTAAACATAAAGCGAGACCTCTACATCTGCTCAAGGGGAAAGGGCAATAAATTTAATTAAATTTCCATAATTATGTGTTTAGTGGAAGCTACTCGCACTATTTATTTTTTATTATTATTATTGTAGTGGTGTACATTGTGAATGTATACCTGTTGGATAGTTGGAGAATAAAATAAAAAATTTGGATAATTTTACAATAGCTAAAGCAAAAAAGATCATTTGTAAAACTAAATAGGTAAACATTTTGTTTCTTCCAGAATATTTCTTTAGACATTTATTTAAATAAATTAAATAGTAGTAAATTCATATAAATTTTTCCAAAATATCTAAAATTTAGAGCTCGCTTGGAATTCGGGAATTTGGGAAAAAATTTATTTAAAAAAATCTAATTCAGCGGCCCAGCTACGATCCCGGTTTTTTGTCTTGGGCTGAGTTTTTCTTAAAAAAATTTGTTTTCCCTAAAGGTCTCCTTAAATAGATAAAACCCTAAGTTCTCTAAGCTTGATCCCGACAAATCGATGACTCAGCCGCATTTGCTAAAATTTACCTTACTTTAAATTTTAATTAAAAATGCAAAATTAATAATTTAATTAATTCGTTACATAAATAAAATTTAATAGAAAAAAAAAAAAAATAAATAATAAGCATTTTTGGGCATTGTAGATGAGAATTAATAGCTGTGTGTGAGGATGATATTTAAATAATAAAGTTAATAAAAAATAATATGCAAATCGTGACTTTTTTAATAAATGTAATTGAATATCTCAACTGTGAATATCTTACTATAAAACACTTAAAAAGAATATTAGAAAAAATGAAGGAATAAGATTTTTAATTACTCACTCGATAAATTGAAACCAAATATTTCTTGGCTCTTAGCAAATGATAGTGTTCCAGTAAAACAAAAAAACAAACCAAAAAAATTCGCCATTGGTTAAAAAAAATTATAAAATATCCCTTAAATTCTTTTTCATCTTTTTTTATCACACATTATGATGTGATCATGTAGTCGAGTCTCACCATATTCACTAAACACTTCATATTATGTCAAATTAATAAAAATAACGTATGGAAACAAACTGTTGAAAGTACGGGAATAATCTGATTTAAAATCAAGAATGCTAAGAGTGGTTATCAGTGTTTCGCGCAACTCGTCGGTCTGTCAATTGTCTGTCAATAAGCTAATAGAGGGGTCACTTATGTAGAGAGCTACCAAAGGCGGGGGCGAAGCTTTCATGGCGGGGGTATTAATTAATAGAACAATTTTTTAAATAATAAAATTTTTAAGAATCCGCCCCTCATCATTAACTTTCAGGATTGCTAAGAGAAAAGCAAAAGAATAAATTTTTGAGAAGGCACTAATCCGATGTTATAATATCCACTTAGGGGCGGTTAGAGATTTGAAGGATTTTTTTCATTTGAAATCTATGAACTATATCAAACAAACACCTATTAGTCGAGATTGAAGGAGTTAGAGAAAAGGACAATAGCATTCGTAGAGAATCCTGGATAGTGAGCAAAAAAAATTATCAGTTTAATTTAAAAAAATTATTATTATGTACAAAAATAAACATAAATAATTATAGTTATATCTATTTAATTGAGTGAAGAAGGCTTCAGCTGTTAGTGCCCACAAAATATTTTTAGTTTATCAAAAAATTATTCGAAAGATATTCTATTATCAAATTTTATATGATTATAATGAAGTACGGTTTAATAAAAATTTAACAATTTTTTTGAGTTAATAAATTTAGTTATTTTAATGCCATCTTGTTTACCATTTGTGAATTAGGAAGTAATTTCTAAAGGAAATTTTAAGTTAAGGTAATTTTAAGTTAAAACGTAGCGGACCGCGTGTTGGAAAGCCCTAGTCTAGTGAATTATATTTAAAAAATTTACAAAAAAATTGTTTTTTAGTCTTTTCAGTATCTAGGGCCATATAAAGAATATTAGGATACAATGATCCAGACATATTTATTTATATCAATTGGTATCCAAAAAATTCTCATCTGGGATTTGAACCCAAACCCCTTGGTTGTGAAGGTTATCATTATTGACATTGTCACTGCCTCTTGACTATGGGGTGGGGAAATATAATTTATTTTATTATTAATTTATTATTTATTATTTTTTTTGGAAATCAAATTTTTTTTTCTTTAAACTAACTTTTTAATCATTCAAAGTTTGGATATTTTCTAATACCATTCAAGACAATAAGATGAAATAAATGAATGAGTTATGGATGAAACAAATAGGTTAATTCTTGGAAGAGTTGACATTATAAATTTGATCCTTAGCCTAAAATAAATAAACAAGATGATGCAATCTATTATATCAATGAAAATTTTTTCATTAATAAGGCTCCTATCAGTGGTGTAAATCTGAGTATGGAAGTTACACGTTGCGTAAGGGCCAGATGGTCTAATGCGCCTTGTAACGTTCTTCTGAATCTATATTTGTTATATGTATAATCTTTAAATATATATTTTTACTTTCATGAAACTTAAAAAATTTTATTTGAAAAACAACAAATGTAGAGACTTGAAATTTAAATAAAAAATAAATAATAAATTTAAGAAGCGACAAAAAAACTTGGTATAAAGGCCCTTTAGGCAAATAATCGACCCACCAAAGTGGAACTTGATTTGAAGATAAAAACACGTGAAAAAAATTTCTCCTTAACTATTAACTTTAGATAAATAATACCTATATTCATATATATATATATATATATTACATTAATTGAATAACTTTTGTTTGAAAAATTATTTTTTACGAATTACAGTATATATTATTTACCTAAAAAAACTTGGTTAAAAAATTAAATAGAGATGATTACTTTTTTAACAAGATGAAGGCATCAGATAATTTGATTTAAACTGAGACTCTCGAAGTGATTCTTTCAGGCACCGTTCGTTTTAGGTTGGAACATTCTATCGAAACATAAATATCTCAAAAAATTAAATTTAAATCGTATTCAAAATTAGTTAATTAATTAGAAATACGAGTTGGCTAAAAGAAGAGAAAACGAAAATAAAATTTTAATATATATTTTATTTTTTACATTAAATTACAAAATAGAGGTAAAGGTACATCCAATAACCTCCTACTTTATGAGATAGATATAGGCCGACAACTAATGTTTGATTTCTTGAATGAAAACTTTCAATCTTCAGAGAATCTCTGGATTTTGGTCTTCATATAGTCTGTTACTTAATAAATGTTCTTATTCTTTATAAAGTCTTTTGATTAAAAAATCTTCTGTCTTCATAGAACTAAAAAGAATGTTGCTTCATGCACAACTTTTATTATTCTTCGCATGAAATGCATTAAAAATCACAAAAAGATCTTATATCTTTTGGAAAAAAGTACGTATTATAAAAATTGTAGGCCGGGGGGCGAAGGACCTAAATTTGTGTATGAGAGGTATATTGATTACTTTTCATTTTTTTAAACCTATTTATGACAATTTAAAATTTTGAAAATAAAAGAAAATTTAATTGTGATTAAAAATCAAATACATAAAATAATGAAAATATGGTAAACTATAAAGTGTTTCCTAACCTTCGTCTATTGCATTTATATCATGTTTTTTTATATAAATAAATTCAATTTTATTTATTTATTTATTATTGCAATATTAAAAAATAAATAAATAAAAGATAAAAAAACAACTTAACATGGTACAAATGCAATTGAAAATATGTTACAGACACTAACTAGTCTGGCAGTTTTTATTGTTCGGTCTGCCAAAAAGTGAAAATTTTTATGATATTATAGTGGCGTAGCAAGAGTTTAGTTCGCCTGGAGTTTGCCCCTCCTGTCCAGCAGCCTAATTTCTTTTTGCTAGAATCTACTTTTACCTTTTTTTCGAGTGTAAACCAGAATTAATAAGCGGAAATTGTGCCGGGAAAAGTGACGGCTGAAGCAGAACGCTCCACCTGCCCAATTCCTTGTTGAGCCACTGAATATTAATTAATTAATTATCAGTTCAATTTCATTCAAACTTAACAAATACTTTTAAATAGAATATGAATTATCATTTATATTTTTTATCAACATCATTCATCTTTTTCATATTGTAAGCTTTAATTTTTATTTTCATTTTTATAGGATTTTTTTGAGTATCAGAGTTCTTATGAATTATTTTTTATTCATTTTGCTTGAAATTTTTCTTCTCTAAGTAACTCTTTATTGTGCTACTTTATATTATTGATAGATATTTAAATTTTACATATTTATACGACATCTTAATATTACAATTTCACATTAGTTTGGCCATAAATATTTTTAACAAACCCCAAAAAGATGAGTGGATATTTTTTAATTTGCTAGATAAAAAGGCTAGTTTGAAGATGATCTATCTTTAAGAACATAATTTTCTGATGATATACTTTTGCTATATTAGCAATATGTAACAATGTAACAAACAAAAGTAATAGATCATCACGAACTTTTGTTCTTATTGTAAGATAATTTTTCTCGCTCGTAATTTTCCATAGGAATCCTTTTGTTTTTACTTATTTATAAAAAGTTTACCAAGTGCCCATATGAAAGTGTACCTTCTAATTATAATCTGGGCCTCCTTTAAAATAAACGGTGACTCACGGTTTTCGCTAATCCACCAAGTGTATTCATTAGATGATCCCAGCGCTTCACTATATATCTCCAAGAAGAATTCACTATTCCAGCAAGTCAGGAAGGAGCGATGACATATTCTTAAAAAGAAATTGAAAATATTCCAATTTAATGGAGAACTTAAGATGTGAATGTCCAATTTAATTGCTAGGAAATACAATAAAATTAAACTAAGTTCAGTGAAGAACTTTGTAATTTTCATTTATTTACCAAATTTAATTTAATGAGCACGTATTATTGACATTATATTTAAAAACAAAGCATTGAAAGAATAAAGATCATATAATGAGTTTTTGATTTTAATGCATAATTTAAATAAAGTTCCTTTCAAATATTTTTAATTCCTAGTATATAATTATTAAACTTATATAAATAAATATAATTAGAAATTAAAGTTACTTACAAAAGCAGTAAGATTTAGGCGAGAAATGCTGCAGCGCGGAGACAATGTGAACAGGCCTTCTCAAGGCTCAGGAACAGTGTCTCGAGGCATTGGTCTGAGTTGGTCTCGTGCATGTTCCAGCTTGTCCCCCCCAAAGAGAATAAGAAATATGATTTTAAAAAATAGTTTTTTTTTTTATTAAGATGAAGAGCTGGAATGAATTACAGTAAATCAAAAAAGAAAGAATTATATTATAAAAATTGTCTATGTTTGGCTATTGAAGGGGGGTGGAGATTAGGTCTATAATTATGATATTCTTATTTTCTCTTTCTCTGGTAATATTAATATTATTTATATATGGTTTTTGGTTCGAAGTCCTGTTTATAATAAAAAATATTATTCAAACTAATAATTCAATGAATATTAAATTATTTTTATTTAGTAAATCAAGTTTTCCCAAGTGTATTCCTGGCTGTCTTGGAGGTAATCCGGGGGATCTTAGTCAAGATTTTGTTTCCAAAAATTTTTTTAAATCTCTAATTTTGTTAATTTACTAGTAAGAATAACAAATTTCATTTTATAATATATATAAATTTACTTTATGAAGTTCTTGAATTTTTCTATATATTCTAAATTTTTTCATCCATTCCTTCCTTCTCATTCCGAGTAATTATTATCGAATGTAAAATAAATTTGTTTTCAATATTTAAATATTATAATTATATATATTGTATTTATTTCGACTTTTAATGTTAATGCTTGTAATAAAGGCAAGTTAAATTTATTAGTAAAGGCCCGAGTGGCTTAACAGTCTTCGAAACAACTCACATGTTTTTGAGAAATCTTGTTTACAAACATTAGATTCAGAGAGAGACCAATTTTCTAACACCTGCCTTAACATAATACAGAATCAGATTTGAAATTTTTGAAATCTCTCTTTCTCTCAGAGTTGACAACATGTGACTATTCTAGGGGTCAATTATAGTACACTATGTTGGGCCATCTTAGATGGATTTCCGCTTTCTTCCCTAGGAGAAGGCGGCAATGGTACCATGGATTTGAATCTGATTTTCATTCAACTCAAACTTATCAGTTTTATAAGCTTTGCTGATTTATCCCCTTGCCTAAATTCCTCCTCTAAAATATAAGAAAGTCAAATACTTATTTTTTTGAAATGTATTCCTTGAGTAGTTTATAGTGTTTTTTTTAAATATCACCTGAGCCTATTTCCTAAATTAGTGGCGCATCCCTCTCGGAGTGAGCAAGGCCAAGCAGGTGTATCATTTTGTAATATATTGAAATCAAATTATGAATATGACAATATATAGTGTATGGGGCTTTTTTTAAGAAAAAATGGGAGGAGGCACAAAAATAAAAAGCTCACGTCCAGAATTAGGGGTAAAGTTCCAAGCCCGATCTCTTTTTTTTTGTGTGCGTTTCCTTTCCCTGAGTATATAAAATTATATTCTTTTTCTAAAAATTTTCCTTTTTGAAAACATATTTTATTAAAAGAGTCTATATCTATTTATATATTTATTCTGGTTTTTAACCCCTAGGTGAATGTCCTCTTAAATTTTTTATTGTTTTAACTATCAATATTTTATGTAATAAATAAATTAAAAACAAGGTGACCTTGTGCTCAGATGAAAAAAAAAAAATAAAAAATTTCATTTAAAATTAAAATTTAATTTAATAAGATTTTTTAAATTTATTTTAAAAAATCATTATTGAGCATAAAATTTTAAAGAAAAATCCATATAATCAATAAATGTCAATAATCTTAACGATTTACTGGAAAATCTGTACAAAAAATTAGCCTGCACTCCCCAAATGGGCAGATTTTAGATTGGGCTCCCCCGAAAAATTTTTCTGGGTATTTGCCTGTTAGGGACCAATTGGTCTGGCCTCCAGGCACATTCATATATACATACACAAACAGTATTGCCAAATCAACTTTAATAATTGAAAAATAAAAAAAAAAAATTTTAGCAGAATTTTTAAAATCCAAAATGCTAAAAATTCCAAAAGTATCAGTCCTTTAAAAAATCTGTTATTAAGGGCTTCTCCCTTACCTAAGTAAGGGAGAAGCCTCTCCTTCCCCGGGTAGAATTGAACAAAATCACGATCCAGTTGGCAAAATTAGGACTTTTTCTCTAATATTGTGAAATATGTTTATAAATAATACACGGGAAATCTGTAAATTGTATTATATAAATTCCTAAGAAAAACTTGTTTTTCATTTGGATCTGTTGCATATTATTTTTTAATTATTTATGTATATTTTGTTTATCTCTTGAATCCTTTTCATGAAAATGAGTGATATACTTGATTATTTTTTATCTCTTTCTTTTTTAAAAACACTAAATTTAAATATTACCAAATACTACCAAATAGTATGATTCATTTCCTATTACAAAAAATAATAATAGGCTTATTATCAAAACATATTAATCCCCTGGGGTAAGCCGGTACCCTTTGAATTCAACTATTTATATAAACTAAATAAATACTAAATGGTATTTGCAGTTGAAGATCTGAAAAATCCGAAAAATCTCCAGAAGTAGGCTGACCATACGTCCCGATTTTTAGATAGATTTAATATCGATTTATATAATAATAATATATAATATTTATTTATTTTATCCCGTTTTTTATGTTGTAAATATATATATCATCTTCTGAAAGAATATTTTATATCATGAATAATCAAAGGAAAATTCTAGATCAAATGATGAAGTCTATTCTAGTAAAAAGACAAAATTACCTGTACAACCTCCGCTATTCGGTAATGTCGTAATAAGGTAATGTTTATGGTGGTTGGTGATTCCATATTTTTGTCCGCCTGCAGTATTTGTTTTTGAAAGAATCTATAATAATTTATTCTAGCGTATTTAGGGAGAAAAGGGCCAAGGGGCACGACATTCCCCCCCGAAATCGCCCTCTCCAAAGGTGAAAAAAATTGATAATTTTTAAACAAAAATATGAAAAAAGTAACAAAAATAATAAGTTTAAATTGAATTTCTAAAAGAAAAACACAAAAAAATCAAACAATTTTTAAAGATCATATAAGAAAAATTTTATTCCCCCCCCCCCAAAAAAAAAACAAAATATATAATTATTTAAAATTTAATATATAATTCTTAGTCATTATTTCGTTTTCGGGACAGGCATATTAAATAGAGATGAGACCGATAGAAAAAGTCGGCTCGTCAGACAGCCTGACCCTTGATAGGGGTGGGGGAAGGCTGGTATAAAATGACTAGAATAAATGCCAGTCTTGGCTCGGGTGTCTCATGTAACTCGTGGTGGCCAATCACGTACTCACAAGATGTGAGCCCCTGAGTGAAAAATTAAATATATAATATTAAGTGTAATAACAATTGTCAAAAAATCTCAATTATTTATTTAAGTATAGATTTTAAATAACATTTTTGATAAACCTTTCTCAGGAAATTATAAATGATATTTAACATCTATGAACAATATATTTATAAGTCCAAAGTCAAAATCGAACGCAATGCCAATCTTTTTATGGCTAATTCGATTATCAAGAGTATATTAATTTTTAAGCTATCTAGATTGAATCTCAAATATTGAACTATCTTTATGATACTAATCAGATTAAGGAAGATGTAAACGACACAAGAATAAATAAAATAAGCCTAACAGATTAAATTTTCAATAATATATATTCTTAGAAACATAAAGCAGTAGTATATTAAGAGATACATTCTTTAAATTGTTTATTACAAAGAAAAATTATGTTATTATAAAATAAACCGCCCATTTCTGCAGTCAGGCTTCTTTTATAAGGAATAAATAATTAAACAGAGTACAATAAATAGAAATCGTAAATGCTCTGTCCCTTGGTGCAGAGATAGGGGTCTCACGTACCAAAGAAGTGTACGCTTACCGTCCTGAGCGACAAAAATTTATTTATATTATATTGGCTACCAATATACCAATTAATATAAATAAATAAGGACGGAGTCTAAATGGCCTCCAATACCAAAGACCTAAAAAAATAAATAATTAAGGGTGGGAGGTGTGGGTTTATTACAGTACAACAGATAGCATAATTTTCTTACACTATATTGTAAGGCCCATCTGAAATTATGTATTATTATGGAACTTTTATATTTATAATGTGCATAGCTTCGTTTTTGACATAAATTTGAGCAGTATATCCCAAGAGGGGAGCCTCAATTGTCACGAGGTGTGCTAGAGTGGCGATTGCCAGAATTCTCTTTCAAAAAGATGCTAGTGTACCATTTACTTATTAATTAGAATTTTTTAAATTAACGAATTAGTAATATTAATCTTTTCACTTATTTTAGGTTTTATGATTTTCTTAAAAAGAGGTTTAATTAATTTATTTAAAAAGTAAAGCTCCAAATCTGTAAAACTCGGACTCTGTATGTTTATTTAATTTTAGTTTTTTTTTCAAATTTTTTTTTAAATTATGTTTATAACAATTTTGTATTTGAGTAATATTTCCATAAAGTTATTACTTTAAAATATTTTTTTTCGTGTATGTTCGATCTTACCAACAAAAAATTAAAATTAAAAAAATATAAAATTTATAAAATGATTGAATATTTATTTATATCGGAAACTAAATTATGGATGAGGACGTTGGGTGTTTCTTCACAGCAGATTTTTTAAAAAAGAAATGGATTTTTTGTTTTTTTTTTTATTTTCTAAAAATATTTTAGCCATACCCTTGAATAGGAATTAAAAAATAATGTGAAAAAGCATTTGTGTATGTATTTGTGAATGAAAGAGGTGGGATGATTTGGGTTGTTGTATCTATTTTTAGAAACAATAGTTAAAATAATTAAATTTATTGATTTCCTTTCTTAAAAATCAAATTATTTTTAATTCTTTTTATAGATAATTTCTTTGATCTTCTTTTATTCTAATATAAGTGCAATAAAATAATAATTTTATATTTAAGCAATACCATGGAATAATAAAAAAAATAATTAATAAGAAATAAATCGCCATTGAAATAATATTCTTTTTTAAATGTTAGAAGATATAAATCAAAGGAGAATGAAATAAAATCATTATAGCCTAAATTAGTTTTCTTTTTTTATAACTTCTCTGGTTTATGGATGAAAAATTAATTTTTTAAAATTAAGAAAATTAATGAAAAACTCACCTTGTATAATCAAAAATTCAATTATCTAGATTAAATTATTTAAAAAGAACACTTAAAAAAAAACTTTACACTCAAATAGTTGTTCACAAAGTCGCCAGAGACTCAAATTCAAAGAATATACAAAAATCATGAGTACGTTCATTTAGTTCACTCATAAAATATTAATTATTTATTTTTTAATTTATAAAATAAAAATAATTTGATATATATACTAGAAATTGTTATTGTAATTAATCATCTAATGGATTCATAAAAAATTTCATTGATTTGAAATTAATTAAGAAATGATAATTTAATAACTTTAAATCCTGGCTATATAATATTTTTATTTTTGAAAAATTTATTTTATTAACTTAATATATGATATATTTGAAAATTTACTCAAAAAAAAACTCAAACTCTCTATCACCCTTTCCCTCTCCCTTAACCAAAAATAACTTCTGTAACTGGCGCCAAAATTGATCGTCATGACCTTGATTGTAAATCATACTGGTAACTATTAAACAATTATTTTTTAACTTATATAGTATATATTTTAAAAAAGATTTTCTCTATTATAGTATATTACGATTAGCTTTCTAGCAGGCAATGTAAGACGTAGTAAGAAAAAGGTCGTCCCAAAGAAGTGTGCAAATAAAGATATAATACAAAAATTAAAGAAAAAAAGAATAAAATTGCCAAAAAATTTAAATTAAAAAATATGAAAATTTTCAAAAGAAAAAAATTCCACCTTATTAATCTCTAAAAATTCAGGCTACGCCAGTGTCTCTGATATTTTAGTAAAAAAAAATTTGGATAGCCAAAAAACCTACCAATCTAAAAAGAATTAAAAAAGAGAGGCACTTGAAAAAAATTTGAAAAACTGACCTAAATGATTCAGTTTATGACAACTAATCTGCTTTTTCCAAAAATTGATTTCTGTCTACTGATATAGACGAAAAATGGAGTCATCCAATTAAATTGTACATCCCTATTCAAG
Organism: Anisolabis maritima; assembly: GCA_010014785.2. Classification (NCBI taxonomy): domain Eukaryota; kingdom Metazoa; phylum Arthropoda; class Insecta; order Dermaptera; family Anisolabididae; genus Anisolabis; species Anisolabis maritima. The sequence goes on from JAAAKE020100144.1 coordinate 13,281, forward strand.
GCCAGAATAAAGAGACCTGATCAGATAACCACAAGTAATTTTCTAAACAAAAAAGATCCAATGAAAAATTAAATGAAAAAATATTAATGTAAATGTGTTCTTAGAAGTAATGTCTGTTCACAACGATATATTTTATATTATTTGTTTTTTCCATCAGCTAATATGTTTCGTAATTATTGACACAAAAGATTAAAATAAATTAATGTAAATGAATAAGGAAAAAATTACGTTGATATAATAAAGTATATCATTTTTTTTTTTTGAACTTTTTAATCCTGCATTAATAATTGCATTCATAAATAAAGTGGACCCAGACAATTTTGAAGTAAATAAGAGTTAATATATTTCAAAGATTATCTAATAAATAAATGATATATGAATTTTAATCAAAATCGTTAGAGTGAATTTGGAGAAAAAACTAAAAAAAAAAAGATCAGTAGAGTATAAGTACCCGTTTGCTAATTTTATTTGAAAAGCTTCAAGGTGTAAGCGTTGAGGGTACCTAGCTTATATATAAAATTTCAGCCTCGTTCTCTGTTTTTGAGAAATCTTGTTCACACGCATACACACAGACCATTTTGTGAGGCCCATTTTTTGGACTATCAACATGGATTTTTTTTTGCGATCGTTTTCTCACTATATATTTCATATATAAGTAAGAGAAAATAAAAATATATGTTAGCATGTACCCTAAATTCTAAAGCGCCTTTAGGAGGAAGGGTAGTTTGATTGTCGGGACTCCAAAGAGGACCGCTCAGAAAGGCGCATAGAAAAACTCCAAATCTGGCCAGGGATCAATTTTTAGTCAAATTTTAGAGTGGCTGGAGAAACAAAATTTTTTTAGAAATTTTTTTAGAAAAAACCTTATTGTTAGTTAAAGTTAAAGTTAGTGTTAGTCCTCAGATTTTTTCGGATAATGGATGCATGCATCCAGGACTGCCCAAAAGAAATGATATATCGGAATCCGGGAGCCCCGACAAAAATGAATATTCCATAGAGGAAAATATTTCAATTTTTAATAAGAGCCTAAATATGAAGGTATCGGAGGGCCAGTATACAACTCTTAAGAACTAGATTTATATTGTCAAATACGAGTTAAAAAATTGAGTCCTAATTTAAAGGAAAAGGACTTCACCGGAATCTTGGTGGAGAATTTTTCCATCTGATTCTTATGCAACAATATCAACAGAAAATTAAATATATATTTTTTGATATTAAAAATTTAAATACCATTCATTTCTAACAAAAACAAGAAAACAATAAATGCTTATTTGGAAATTAATTAAATATTACAAATAATCTATAAAATATAATGTATGTATATCTATATATAAAAATTCCCATCTAGATAGTATATCTTTCCATTTTCACTCATAATTTCTTATTTTAGAGAAAAATTTCGTTTCAGTAAAGAAATGAATTTTCTGTCGAAATCCAAAGCATCTTTAAGAGGCTATATTTTTTGTGGGAATTTCTAATCGCATCCCATTACTTCGGGATAAAAACATGTAAGGATTTAATTTTCAAAAAAATTTATCCTTTTTTGATAATATAATTTTTAATATGTAATAGCTACAAAAGAATACAATCTGAAAACTCAGTTGCAACATTATTTACATTACAGTTTATGGCTGCAAAATCTGTCCAAATAACAAACAAATTTGTGTTAAGTTCTCTCGCCACCATATACAGATTATACATACGGGTTAGAAGAGTTGTTTATTGATTGCATCTTTTAATTTTTTTTTATTTTATATTTTGTTATTTATTTTATTATTTATAATGTTTTGTGTATAGTTAGGTATTTTACCATTTTTATATTTTTTCTTGTAAATGGATTTCGGGCCGGAGGGCATATTCTAGAAAAATAGACAGTTATATATATATATCATTGGATTGGGACGAAAAATTCAATAGGAAACAGTATATTTATAAAAATTTAAAATAACCAACAAATCAGATATTAAAAAATAAAATAAAAACAATATTAAAGAACAAACAAAAGCTTTATATATAAATATATATAAATATAATAAATATATATAGATATATATAAATGCCTGCTATGAAATATACATGTATATATATATAATAAATTAAAACATTCTTAAATTCCAGGAAGTCTAAAATTAATAAAACTCTGAAGTGGAGGAATGGAATAAAACGTAAAATATAAAGTTATAAAAAATATGGATGAATTTTTTTAAATTTAAAATAAAATTAACAATTTAGAAATTCTTCAATAATTTTTTATAACATTATAAAATTTTATTTAAATTAATACTAGTTTGAATAAAATAAATTTCAATTAAATTATATCTATATATAAAGATCTATCAGAATGAAGGTAGATATAAAGAAACCTGGGGGAATTCAAGAATGTTTCTATATAATTATCTTATTATAAATTTCCAATTAAGACTGGATTTAAACTTTAAAAGAAATATAAATATTAAATATATTCATATTTAGAGTTTATGATTTATAATAAGTGGCACAACAATAGATTTGGTTAAACCTAATATAAAATATATTTTTGATGTATCTGTTTGAAGAGTTTGTAGGGATTCTTAAGGAGTAAAGAAGGAGCAAGAGGGGAAATAGTAAAATCGCCCGCCGGCGCCGTCCAAAGAATCACATTTCTGCATAATCTCGATCGCCAACATTGATACGATCTTGTGAAGCTGTTACATTAAATCCCAAAATGCGATGGTCCACTTTTATCATTTTGTTTTTTTTAGATTTTTTGCCTTTGCCCTGAAAAATTTAAATAATTCTTGTTAAGATTTTTAAAAGTGGTTTTCAAACAATTATATATTATAAAATAATTAAGAAGACAGCTGAAAAGCTTAATTAGATACAAGCATTTGTCCTAAAAGATTAAATCTTGATTAAAATATTTATAAATTATCCTAATTACTATTAATATAACATTTGTCCAATTAGAAACTTTTTTTTTGTATTGTATCTATTTATTGATTCTTGGTGCGAACACATATACAAAATATATAAAGTGATTACATAAAATTTACACAAGATTGAAGAAGAAGCCTCATAACAAAAATCATTAGAAAACACACAATTCCTCATATATAGAAGAATACACACATACATTACTTTTTTTTATATATTTCATTATATTCATCCACTTATTTGTTTTATATTAATTTATTTAAACTAATTTAATTAAGAGTCTCGTCAATTAATTATTTTATTTTTACTACTCTTCAACATTATGGCGGAGGCCATAAAGAAAAACAATGATTTAAATGAGCTAATTGTCAGACCAAGCACCATCGAACAAAGTTCATCTATGAACCGTAAAGAACACATCGGCTCAAGATATCCAACCCTCAATGGGGCGTAAATCAGAAACTTGCTCTCGTGTTTCTCAAATTTTTTTTTCTGAATTTATGTTCTTAAAAATTCTTTCCTTCTTTTTCTTTCTTCCCATTGTGGATCAAATTTAAAAAATTCGTAAAAAATGTTAATAATAATAAATTCACTGCTTGTAGGAAAGGATTTTTTGTCTTTTTAGCATCAGAGGTTATTACTTATACGATATCAATAAATTTTATAAATTCAATTAATGATACCAGTTATTCGTATATATTATTATTTATTTAATTGGAAGATTAAATAATGTTAAATATATTTTTTTGCTCAGAATTGGAAACAAACCACCGATCCTAAGCAAGAGCTTAGGAGTGGAAATAAATAACTTTTCCATTCTTTTTTATTATTTTTTATTGTTACAAATTATAAAGATTTTAGTCACCTTTGGTGGCCTTAATCTCTATGGAATTCTTTTATAAGACTTCTCTTTGCACCAACTTTTTTTTTCACTTGAAACTAATAAAGAAGGCCTTAACTAAGACTGACATTTTTTCTTATACCTCTTTCGAATGTCAGGTTATGTAGCAACCCGCCTAGCCTCTTTTAATTAAATTAAAATTGTATGACAATATAATACTTTAGATATTTTATTTAAATTAAAGCTGAACCAAAAAGAGAAAAAAGTTTCCCAATGGACAAATGATATATATATATTTTTTTTTTTTTTTTTTTGTTGTTTTGTGTTATGTGATTTATAAATTTGTATTTGTGTTTGATTGGATTGTGATTTGAGTCACCTAAGGCTTGTGCTTCGAAGCAAGTCTTAAATAAATTTATTTATTTATTTATTTATATATAGTTAAGAGTTCAAAAATTTAAATAATTTAAATAATAATAAAAACTTTTAAAGATACAAACTTTAACTTCATGGAAGTCAGGTTGCAAGCCACTTCCGCCGTTTGGATTTAAAGCTTGCGCTGGTACATTAAGATCATCTGGTTTATTTGGTCGATGGCCTGAAGCTTGAGCTTTGGCAGCACGTCTCAATGTAGAACGCCGTTCAAGAAATTGATTAGCAAATTCAGTTGCTTCTCGACCGTCTCCCAAAAATTCACGGACATAGTCTTTAACCTCGTAAGGAGATTCAATATCTCGGAGAAACACAACAAAAGTTGGTACTAAAAAAAAATAATTATTTTAAAAAAATTTTATTAAGAATTGCCCACAATCTCCAATTAATTTAATACAGTAACATATTATATTTTAATACTTACTATCGACATGAGCATTAAAAGTTGCAAGGGTTTTAGTGCACCATTCACTAAATTCATCATCAACAGAAGTGTGTTGTTCAAAAAGCTTCAATACTAAAACTTGATCCTTAGTATTTTTAGATGCTTCATTGCCTGAGTTTTTATTTGAAGACTTCTCATTAGAAGTAAGATTTGCCGAATTCCCAGATGAGATTTGTTGTGTTTTATTAGAAGATTTTGTATTCTTTGTTGGAGTAGGTGCCGGAGTTTCATCCCAAAATCCACTTAAAGCTAAATAGCATGATCAATATTAATAAAATATTACACTATATCGATAAGAATGAATAAAGTACCTTTCTGTTGGCGAGCGGAGCCCCAAACAGAGGCAGGCGGTGCAGAACTCAGGCTATTAACAGCAGCAGTTGAGGCCCAACTTAAACTTTGACTTGCGGTTCCCCAAATACCTGCATTTGTTAAACCAGTACCAGTTGCAGCTGCAGCGTCTTTAGCTTGTTGCTGAGCACGTTCTGTTCTCTCTCGTTCCTAAGACAATAAAATATTTGTGAATTTTGTTATCTAATTAAATAAATTTGATTTTTACGTTTAAATTTTTAAAAAAATAGATATGATGAAAAATAATTTTTCTAAATACAGGTAGTTTTATATACAGTTAGCCATGTTGTAGTATAGATTGGTTTAAGCTAGATAAATTATTATAGTAACTCTAACCTTTCGTTCTTTTTC
>JAAAKE020100166.1:0-18610 GCA_010014785.2 Anisolabis maritima
ATGCATATTTTAACATCATTATAAATAACTTATTAAAAAAAAAAACTTTTTTCTTTAAGATAAAAAAATTTATCATAAAATTCTTATTTATCATTTTATTCATTTTATCACAGTTTTTATAGAAATTTAATAAAAAGTATTTTAAAAAACCAAAATAAAGATAAAATAATGAACACGAGGGATTTTTTTTCCAGTTGAAATTATTCAATATTTAAAGTTAGTCTCTGTATATCGGATAAAGTTATTCAAAAAGTTTCGGGATTGTTTTTAAATTAGGTCTGGGCCATATGTATCATTAGCTGCTTTCGTATTTCGGAATTTATCCCGGCTTATTTCAACTTGACAGCAATCGCCTGGAGAGAAAAGATTATTATTATTATTAAAATGGAATTGTGTTTATTCCACTTAAAAAGAGACAGTCTGCTCAAAACGTTTCAACTTCGTCCAAATGGCCCTAAAATATATATTCATATCCTCTTGAGAAACGTTTTGAAATTAATTTTTCCAAATAAGAAAATTTTTATTATTCCCCAATCGAATTTCTAACGTAAGAGAATGAAATAGATATATAGTAAAGTCATTTAAAGATAATTTAATGGTATTTAATGACTTTAGAACTTAAAAAAATTAAGTTATGAATTATAAATTTGTTCCTTGTTTCATTTCATTGTTTCCACTCTTCTGATTTGGCGACTTATTTTTCTTATTCATTATTACCATAAATAATTAAATTAATGGATTTTCCTCACAGTGGCCCTCACTGTTGCTCATTCATACGTTGGCAGAACTAGTTCTTTCAATTTTGACAATTCACTTGATAACGCCATTCTACATATTATAATAAAATAAAATTTTAAATATTAATATTTTTCCATCATAAAACTTCTTACCCAAAAGCAAATAACACCACTTTTTTTTTTTACTGAGTTCGACAGGACCATTCATAGATCAAAAATAAAATAAAAAATGAATTTTAAAATGTTATTTTGCTTTGTGATTATATTAAAATTTTTTCAAACGTTCTGATTTATTAAAAACAGACAAAAAGAGAATAAGGCCAGTAAAAATTTATGTTTCTGCAAAAAAAAAGAGTTGTCTGACTGAAAAAATTTGGAGACAGAGCCCTAGAAAAATCTTTTGTTAGTAGCCATCAATACAGTAAATCATTCTCGTTTATTGAACAAATTGATGTCGAATCAGTAATACATTATCTAACTTTGTTTATTATTTGTTTGTTCTAGTGGTGCGGCAACCATTCGAGGTGCAGGTCTATGACGAGTACGTCATCTCAGGGAACACAGCAGTCCTTCGATGTCAAGTGCCTACCTATGTGGCCGAGTACGTGATGGTCACTTCATGGATCCAAGATGACCACCTGAACATCTACCCCACCAATGATTCAGGTAACCAACCTCTATTATTATTATTTAAATCTAAATGGCCTCTTCTATGCCTAACCTTTACCCTACCCGTTCAGAATGAGAAATTCAAAAATTCACACAAGTTTGGTTCTAATGACTCCGAATAACAACCACAAACTCGATCTTTCAGGAGAGAGTGAGGGCGTTCTTATTTCTTATTACAGGTAGATTTATCACAAAAGGTCTTCATTTAAGTCTCATTTCGGATGTTAACATATTCAAATCAAGTAATATATACAGTATGTGTGTACATTCAAATTAGAATTTTAAACTAACTGTATGTATAGGACTCATAAGATATATATTCACTATACAGTGTGTATGAATGTATATGTGTTATATAGTACCCTGTCCCTTGGTGCAGAGGTAGAGCTTTCGCCTCACAAACCAAAGGTCAGTGGTTCGCTTCCCGACAAAAATTTATTTCTATTATATTGGCTACCAATTAATAGAAATAAATAAGAACGGAGTCTAAATGGCCTCAGATGTCGAAAAAGACTTAAAAAAAAAATGTGTTATATATAAATAAATACAATTACAGTACATATATATTACATCATTTGAATATAATTCAACACCCCAAATGATGCTTAAATAAAGACTTATTTCGGTCTTTGAACATGGTTTTCAATCAAACATTGGGAGAAAAGACCTTTGCACCAAGGGACAGAACAAAAAACAGCTTGATTATGTTTTCGCTACATTTTAAAAAAACGAGTAACATACATAAAAAAAAAGGAATTAACCTTTCAGTCTTTCGTTTAAAAAAATATTTATATATCATTTGTTTTTATCCTCTTTTCACAATTTTATCACTACAAAAGAGAGAATTTTTATGTTTTATAATTATATTATTAAAACTCTCTCTGGATTTCTTGAAATGATGAAGAACAAGTCAGCTAGTGGTTGTAAGTAACCGATCGTTTTGATATTTACGACTTTCAATATTAAATGGAATCTATGGATTTAAAGATTTCCACCCCATCCATAAATTCTAAAACCATTCGTATTTATATTGTTTTTCTCATTATTGAAAAACAAAAATAATTAGGCCGAATTCACAGTTTATGTTTTAATAGATAATGTTAATCTGTAATGGAACATAATCACAAAGCTTTGCTTACTTAAATATTAATAATTACAATGGTGCCAGTAAAATGCATGCATATATGAACCCTTTTTCCCATTCATGTTTTCTACTAGCGCCAGTGTATCTATTGACATGTAAACAAGGTTTTACATTACATTTATATATGCCGGTGGACCTGACCGGAACGGGAAAATGAACAGCCACCAAGATCTGTTTATATTATATTGGCCTCCAATTAATAAAAATAAATAAATGAGAGTCTAAATGCCGAAAAATATTTTTAAAAAAAACAAGGCCAACCAGCGCTAAACCTCGAATGGGTAACCTCGAAGAACAAGACTGCAGAACGCCCCCAAAAGCTATCGATACTGAATTTTATTTAAATATAATTTTATATTAAAGTCATAATAGCCGCAGAGCTGAAAATGACTGAATTAAATTGAAAAAAATCAAATTATATATTAGAATATGAGTGGTGAATTCGGCCTTATTGTTTTTAATTGTAAAACTTCACTCTGATTATTTTCAAATAAAGGAAGAAAAAAATGTTATTTGTCTTTTTATTCCTCAGAGACAAAAGATTCGTATCTCCATTGTTATATAAGAAATTTTTCATACTTTTTCACTCGTAAAAGACCAACAGGTCTATTATTACTTTCTCTTACCTATTTTTTATTTATTATTGATATATTCAAATAAAAGTATTTTATTACCATCATTAGGAATCAAACTGTATATAGGCATTTTCCCATTACCGTCTCTTCTAAGTTTACTTCCAGTTCTCTTGGACAAATTTTATTCCGGAATAACTTGTTAAGAATATTCAGGATTTACGATGCCCATGAACTTAATAGAGTCATATTTTCCGCATTTTCTCACTTTTCCTTTTAACTCCTTTCTCTTTAATATAAATACACATAATACAGACTAGATGATGTATAATTTCCATTTCTGCTTCTATAATAAATAGTCCATGCATTAGTTTCCATAATACAATTCCGATCCACTAGAACGTTTAATATCAGTGATTAATCATTCCCTATTTAGATTTGAAATCGAGGATTTTGGTTGTTCCCTAGGAAATTGATGGCTGAAATTGATGGTTTATTGTTGCTTAATTGGGTCAAAAATCGGCTGTCAAACCATTTCAATATCTGAAATTTATGTTGTGATATTAAAACAGAGATTTCTCATATCTATTTAATTTTAATAAATATCATCGAATTTTGATTAGGAAGTCGCTAAAATTTCAATTATATGTATTGATAGTTGGATCGATTATTAATTTGAAGATGCGCCTCCAAGATCTTTGTTGAGAAGCAAGCCTAAGCACTGCTGAACCTCGGATGGGATGGCACCGAGGAACGAGATTGTTGAATACTCGCCTGAAGTTATCGATTATTTTCTCATCGAGATTTTCTTCAATATATCTACATGTTAGTTAAATTAGAGTCAAAATGACCACAGAAGCCAAAATTGACTTAAAATATAAATAAATAATTAGATTATATTAATGGAAGCAAATACAATAACTTATAAAGAAAAAAAATATGTCAATTTATTTTTTTAAATTAGTTGTTAACATGATCATTTTAAAAAAGCAGATGTGGCCTTAATGAGTCTATCCAAAAAGGTCTGGAGTTTTCACCCAGATATACAAATAAATAAATTATTAAATGGAGGTTCTCATCTTTCCAAGAAGGGAGCCAAACCTCTGAACTGTGATACATGAGGGCAATTTGGAAGAGTAAATAATTTTTTATATTCGTTTAAAAACAAAACAAAAAGGGTAATCCCGCATTTATTCTAAATAATTTATTATTTATACTAATAATATAATAACAATTGCAAATAGATATGAAATTGAACATTTTATTGGATAAATAAATGATGTTTAATATAAAGTCATTTAGTCTTTAAATGATATAACCAATTTGGTCTCAATTTCTTTTAAGATTGCAAATATCTCTAAAGTCACTCAACTGTAAAATGTAAAAAGACGAGAAAAAAAAGGGGAGAATTTTTATGTATTTTAAGGATCCATTACCAGAACATAAGATCAGATTTTTGACGCTCAGTAAACTTTTATTAATCTTATTTATTAAAGTAAAATAAATAAATTTTATACGGTAGTATATACAACAAATAAAGGGAATAAAAAAAGGATCACTTTTAAAGCTAATTTGTATATTTAAACTTCCTTAGAAGAATCTCTGGCTGTAGATTAGTAATAGTATGGATTGTGGGGATGCAGCCAAGGATGTTTTTTACCTATTTAAATGTACAAAATTCCCAAATAAGACATTTCGACCAAATTTTATTTAGTCATCTCTAAGGAGTTCTCATTTCGAAATATATAAATACATTATAGAAAGACATGTCATTTGGCCTAATAAAATTTTATATGAGATTATTTTTTTTCTCGTGTTTATTGAGGGGGGCGGGGTCAAGGCCTAATAAAATTCCCCAGCCTATTTCCTTTTAGTTAATAATAATAAACGTCTGTTGTTTTGGTTATATACTATATATACTATATACGAGTAATAATTCTTTTTGGGCATCTGAGGCCATTCCTTCTATATTTATTTAAATCATTTGATATACAATATAATTCAAATAAATGTTTGTTGGTCAGGACTGAAAACGAACCACTGACCTTTAGTACATGAGACGAGAAAATTTATTGGATACCAATTGATATAAATAAATATGCCTGGATAATTTGTATCGCGATTAAAATAAATGTGTATCGTTTCCAGTCTGACCTCGAATGCTGAAAAAAATTTAAAAAAAATATTTTTAATGAAGATGAGATAAATATTTATAAATTTAATAAATAATTCACTCTTTTTTTTTATTCTAATAAATCTTATTATAATAATATTCCTTATTTTTCTTGTTGCAGGTGGAAAATATACAGTATCAGAAAGCGGGGCACTATATATTTATAAAGCAGGGCCCAGCGACGGTTATAAAACATATAATTGTCGCACTGTACATCGACTTACAAGTGAAGTTCAACAGTCAGCTTCCCCGGGAAGAATCATTGTTACAGGTAAGGCTATTATCTTTTCCCCTATTAATAGGCATAAGAAAGGGAGGCTCAGGGGGCTTAAGATCTATAACGTAAAAATTGTAATTTAAATTTTTACATGCCTATATTTTAATACTTTAATCGATTTAGAACTCTTCACTCTAGGTTATTTAAATTATTAGCTTCACTCCTGTTCTTTTTCTTCTTCTTCTTTAGCCTTATCCCATCATTTGAGGTAGGTACTTAAATATAATATATCCTAGAGAATAGCAAATCAGCCCATCCCACAGCCTGATGGTTAATATGGGAGTAGAAGAAATGCCAGTCTTAGTTCATGTACCTCGTGGTCGTTATCCACATACTCACCAGATGTTAGCCTCTGAATATTATGAGCTTCATCCATAATTATTTATTCTAATTATATGTATTATGAAAATATAAAATTTTACTGATAAGATAACAATAGATTTTATCTTTTCCTTGGAAATTTCATTTGACTATTTTTACAATTACATTTCAACTAGTTTCAATAATAAATATAATGAATAGTGAAGAGGTACATTTTCCGAGGAGATAATATATTTACCTATATAGAATATTAATAGGTAACTTGGCTCTCAACTAAAAATAAAACGAGAAACGGTATATTTCAAAACTGTGCGAGCTTTAAAGTCACTAATTCGGTCTTCTATTGCATTAAAGAAATTATTTTTTAATTTTTCACTCACCCAAAACTGATAAACAAACAAGGGATAGGAAGACATCCATAATTCAATAATCGAATCCTCTTTGCGATATTTACATTTGGCTTCCCGGAACATTATCAAATGAAACGTTTAGTATATTATTTATATCATTTATTTATTCTTTTTTTTTTTGTACATGTAAACTATTTTTGAAATCCCTTCATATATATGTTAATATTTATTTTTCATAGACATGGCTTAAATGGGTTTTTAAAAAATTATATATTGTAAGATCCCCCTCCCCTCACCTCCCATTCCTGAGAAGTTAAAGATATTGACATTGTCGATGTTGATAATCTTAAAAGCCAAGGAATGTATGTTCGAAACCCGACGAAAATTTATTTAAATCACTTGGATTCCAATTGGTATAATTATATAAATATGCCTGGATAATACGTATCGTAACTAAAATATATTGTATATTGTAAGATGTAAGATCTATGGCGGTAGGGCTTGAGGTATGAAAATAATTTAAAAAAACAAAACAAACAAAAGCATTTGACTTTTTGTCAAAAGATTTCTTATCTGATTTAATTAAGGAAATAATTTAAAAAATATTTTTTCCAAGAGAAAGTTTTTCTTTTAAATGGGGGAAAATTTTACATCGCTCCGCTCTGCAGGTAAGATAAAAAATAACAAAGTAGCCATTTGAGACGTACCGCCGAAGAGCCTAGCTCAATCGATTTTGTTCTTATTTAGATTCGAAAAAAAAGGGGACAGAATCCAGGGAGCTTGGGGAATTGTATTTCATAATCAAAAGAGAAACAAAGCGAAAAAAAAAAAGAAAATGGATAACAACGAGATATTTTAATTTAATCTTCTTTATAATTGAAAATCTGGGGTTTAATTTTTTATATTCATTGATATCTTGATTTAAACATGATATTTAAAAAAAATTTCTACCTTGACAAGTTAAATATGATAGCCAAAACGCGTTAACATCTCATATGATATTATTTGATTGCATTTTTGACCAAAATCAAAAGGATATCTTTTATATAGCTCACAGGTCTTTTAAGTTTTTTAAAAAAATTTAAATGAAAATCTAATAAGTATTTTATTTATCTAAAACTGACAGATAAGTCATATCTTTTTTCCGACATATATAAATTAATTTTAAATGAGAAAGTAAAAACATTCGCTTGATTGTCTAGTGGTCCTATCATTTTACTATGAAACGTTAAATTAGATTCCAGAATAATCTAAAAATGAATATAAGCTTATTCAGGGGGAGCCACTCAAAGTCAAAGGAAATTATATATAAATATATTATATGAAATTTAAATAAAAATAAGAAAAATTCATAAAAGTTTTAAAGAAATATTAGAACTCGTTAAAAAACTGGAAGTTCTCACCTTGACTTTCTCGTATACACATGTTTAGGTGAGTTATCACGATTTTAGAAAAATGTTTCGGGGAAAGAATCACTTCCTTTTGTCGGAAGTGGAACAAATTTTAACCGTGGTCTCTGATTTTGATATAATATAGTTATAAAACTTTTGACTTGTCTCACTGAATTCATATTTGTGTTATCACGATTTGTAGAAAAACGTTTCAGGTAAAGTACCAGTTCCGGTTGCCATAAATAGGCCAAAAGTTGATAGAGAACTATGATTTTACTGTAATGAATTAGAGTAAAATTTGGTTGATCTAGATTAAAGCGTGTTTGAGTTAACATGTTAGCAAACACAGACAAAATTAGAAAAATGATATTTACGGACTCAGGGAGGTCCAAAATGTAAAGATCAATCAAAATCTTGAGATTGAATTTTTGAACGATTACAATACTTTCCCTATACTACGCAAGTAAAAAGAATTAAATGATTTATATAATCAAAACAATTAATAGAAAAAAGCTGAATTATTTGTAAATTTATAATAATGAACTGGTACTTTCACTTGAGTTATTTGGTCCAAAATAGACCTATAAAATTTGAGTTCTCTAATAATATGCAACCAAAATATAAAATTTGGACACGATCTAATGAACCAAAATTTTAAAAAAGATAATAATAGAAAGATTCATAGTATAAATATAGTGAACGAGATAATGACCTGTGTCCAGTGTACTGAGATTTTCTAATATTTTTCTGCCTCAGGGCAGCATGAGAAAAGCTTTTTTTTTTTAAATTTTTTTCGACATCTAAGGCCATATAGACATATATTTATTACAATCCAGGCATATTTATTAGCTTCTCATTTGTTTAAGAATTGAAAAGGAAAATGCACATAAGTAGAGTCAGATAATTTTAACTTGTTTTGGTATGACAAAACTTTTAATTTTTTTACTGTTACGCATCTCTCAGGCTTCTTCCATCAATCATCCTTGGGGGAAAATATTGAACATTTATTTAGTGGCCAAACTAATACTACATATTTACTTTTCAGATTAACATCAAGCTCAAGTTAATTTTAACAAATGTAAAATAAAATTATTATTTAAATTATATTATAGTTAAAAATCATTTATAGTTTTTTTAACTTTTAAATATGGATATGAATTTTTTATTCACTTTATTTATCTTCATAATCAAATATAATTAGAATGGACTTTTTTTTTAACTTTCTCATATCTTCTATTTAATCTATTTTTTTCATTTTTTTTTTCAAAAAAAAATTATCTCTTTTCCTCTTTTGTTCAAAATATAGAAAATCATAACATACGTACTAATGTATAGTAATTTAATATACCATACATAAGCTAATATATTTTTTCATCTGGGTTATTATTTAAATTAAAGTCAGCATTTTCTTATCTTAATACGATATTGTAAATTTTATAATGGAGTCTAATAAAAATGAAAGTAATTTTTTAAATTAAGTAATAAAAAATTTAAAATAAAAATATTAATAAAAGTACTCTACACCGAGGCTGCAATTTACCAGAGAGATTAAAGAGAGAGCCTCCATTATGGCTTCATGTAAATGATAATTAAACATTACATTAATTTTATTATTATTTAAGAAATAATAGAAAAATTAATTTTCAATTGTTTAAAATAGAAAATACCTTTCTCCGGGTAAATTAATTAAAAAAAAAAAAAATATGAACGGATAAAGTTTATCGTCGTTTGCCAGCAGGATATTCGCACAGGCAATTAATTTCTATTTTTATTCCATGGATAAAATAAAAAATCTCTGGATTTTAACTTTGACAGTGTCTCTGAAAGACTAAAAATGACAAACTAATGACTACAGTGTTTGATTTCACTAGACTTTGTTATTTGTTCCCTTCCACGAAATAAAATTCTCGGAAAAATATAGATACCACCAGAGAGGAGCAATCCGACCCTTATTCAGGTTTGACATTTGATAGCATAGAAGGAAAGAAGGATCAGAAAGAATGCTAATCTTAGCTTGGTTATTGGTCCATTCTCGGACTCACCAGTTGTGACCTTCTGAGTGAGGATCTCCAAGTGACACAATTTATTATTTTATTTTTTAATTTGAATATAAATAAATACTCTAAAATTTGACATATTGTCTGAAAACGAGTATTCAAATTTATAATTTGAATTTTCAAATAATAATTTCAAATATGTCTACTCATAGGCAACCATCCGGACCTCCGTTTTATCATATCTGTATATCATTTTTTTTAAATTTCAATATACGACGTTTTAGTTTAAACGCTTTTAAAAGAATTAATTTATTATAAAATAGAGATAGATAAATTGGGAAAACAAAATCACTCTCTCTGGATGTAGTACCGTTAATTCTGGAAAATTAAGATTAAAAAAGCTTGATAAGATATGATATGATAAGACTCTTTGGTTATCTAATTTATTTATTTATTCTCTCTTCCTTGGATTTTGAGATTCATCGGCTTTTAGATAATTTTGTTATCCTAACAATTGAATCAAATTTTTTGGGAGATTTTATCATTTCCCATAAAGTCATTTTACCAGTACTCTAGCCCAAAGTGGAGTTCGTGAGTCGATAAATGGAAGTGCGCCAAAAAAAAAGTTTTTATTGAAAGGGAAAAAATTAAGTTATTAATGAATAATTAATATTTCTTTATTAAAAATATATCTAAATCTAGATGGAGATATAGAAATCCCGTAAAATTGAAATTGCGAGTAGCTCACATTTGTATCGCAGTATCAGAAACCATTAATCCAGAATTTCCAGAAATTATTAAACAAATGTAAGCCAATTGGTTTACATTAAATATTGTAATAATAATCTATATAAGCTGTTAATAATAAAAATGTGTGAAAATATCTATCTTATGGGGATATTTATTCTATAATAGTTATCGCAGTAGAATTAGGGGGGTATGGACTGTTAATTTTTGTTCTCTTGGGGGTATACGTTCGGAAAAATTTTGAAGACCACTGCTCTAGCAGAGAAGAAAACGCTAATCTTAAAATTAAATAATATTCCATTAACACTTTTATAAGTTGATTCAATTAGATTTGCCGGCAATTTACGATAAACAAAACTCTTATCGAAAAAAAGAAAAAAAATACTCTCAAACCATTCATCCTCAGCTATTTTGTGAATACGATTTTTTCCACTCCTTTTTACATTGGAAGCAGTAAATAATTCGCATCCAATTTTCGCTTGAATGCGTTTCTCCTCGATTGACCTGACGGTCAGGGTTTATTCGTTCATCTCTCTCTCTCTTTTGGCTCTGTATATGATGTCATATAAATAAAATGTTATACATCTGAATGTCTCTGTTTGTATTTGTGTTTAGAACCAAAAGGGAACGTCCAGCCCCGGCTGGCAGTGGAAAAGCACGTGACCCGTTCAGTCAAGCTGGGCGATGACGTCATCCTCGCCTGCGTAGCGCAGGGCTTCCCAGTGCCTTCTTATAGGTCAGTTTTCCCATTTCTTCTACTTTATATACATATATTTTTTTACGATCCGATACAGTGATGATGAGTTTGTCAGCCAATAAAAGGGGAGGATTAAATCTTGTAAAAAAATAACAAATATATAGGTATTCCTCTTTATTTTATTTTTTAAAAGAAACAGGAAACCAATCACTGTTTGGATTTAAAAATTTTTCTATTTTTGTACTCCGGTCTCCTGATGGTTATAAATTTTTTAAGGTATACCGATATCCACTTTTTTTTTTTATTTTTACTAATAATTCTTTATCCCCTTAGATATTTTATTATTTGTTTCTTTATTTTTATATATAACCAAAACAAATTGAAATATATGAAGGGATAATAATCAGAGAGCTTTAATGGTCAACATATGTTAATATTTAAAGAATAAAATTCATTCTTTAGCTATTTTTTTTTTTTTTTTTGGAAATTATTAATTCAAGCGAGATTTTATAGCAAACTAGATTATTGTTTAATTACTTAAGTGCTCATTGCGGGATCTTTCAGATACATAATTTTCTACCTCAATTATCTTTAGTTAATAGATAAATTTTTCATTTAAAAATAAATTTATATTACTTGCCGCTCTAAGCAGGCTTCTTTATGGAAGGTCCATATTTTAAAAGTAGAATTTGATTTATTACAAAGAGGGCTCCGTGGAGGAGCCACTATGGTGTCGTCGTTCTGCAGAAGAGATCGGTGTCCAGCATTAGAGATTTTTAAATAAAAATATTTAATTTTAACAAATCCTCAAGTATGGATTGGAATATGGCTCCCACTACTCTAGAGCAACCCCACGAGGAGAGAGAGTTGCTGTGGCACCCCGTCCTATGGAAAGAAAGAATCCCTCTCAATGATGCTCTCTTCGCAAGGTGCAGAGAGTGTCCTTCCTCAAACTATGACAGCCTCACTAGAAAGGACCGCGTGAAGGAGTAAATAGAAATTAATATATAATAAAAGGAGTTAGAGATAAGTAATTTCAAGGGGTGCCGATAGATGACTACCAGAGGTCGGCTGGGTTTGAGGTTTGTGTCCGTGCACCAAAGCATCTCGGGACTTGCCGGCAGGTGTACCTATAAGGTTCAAAATTCAAAGAAGAGCACTTTTAATAGTGAAAATATTTTAAAGACTTTTTCGGCATTTGAGGCCATTGAGTTCATATTTGTATAAATTATTTAATTTAAATGAATTATAGCTTCGTATGGGAAGCTAATTACTCAACTTTGGAAAGTGGGACGAGACTTCTAGTTTTGCTCCAAGGGACAGGGACACGGATTTACAAAACGTCTGTTCTTAGGCAACCCGGCGTATTCTTTTTTAATACTGTCCTTTAAATTTTATATAGTCAATCAATGCTTATACTTTCAGGAGCTTAACGAACGCACTTGTAAAAACTTTTTCTTCTACCATTTTCTATATATTTTTTGAATATCCTCTTCACAATCCAACTTCTTCGAGGGCTATATCGATTGAAACAGAGAGGAACAATTATGTAAAAGCCTCTTTCTAAATACCTTTTGTAGCACCACTTGTAAAAAAGTAATGATCTAAATATTCTCTTCCAAAAATTCTAAAACTTGTTCTTTAGTCTTTGTATAGAAAAAATAATAGAAAAGCAAAAAAAAAAAAATTTTCAACTAATATCAAGCAAACATTAAGTATTATACAACTTTTTTTTTGCTTCACTTACAAATGATAATTACTCTCATTTTTTAAAATTCCATTTGGACCGTATGTATATGTTGGACCGGTGTCCTCGTTTATTTACTTGAGGTGCTTTCGTGCACGAACACCCACCTTAAACCCAGCCTTCCTATGACCGTATCCATCTATTAGCCCCCCCTTGAAGTTACTTGATTTTCTATCTTTAACTACTGCTATAACTAATTCCACCCGGTCCCTTTCATCCAATCTATCCTGAGCTAGGGAGGGTGTCCTAGTTTGAGAAGAGAGGCGTATAGCCCACTCCTTGTGAAGACTGTATCATTGAAAGGGAATCCGTCTTTATGCCCCTTCCAAAGTCACAGAAACTCCCTCTCCTCGTAGAATTACTCTATTGTGGTGAACACCGATCTCCTGTGCAGAATGGCGACACCTTAACGACCCCTCCACAGTCTTCCTTACATTACTTAACAAAAATAGAGGATTGATTTTGATATAATATTTTTATATAATAATAATATTTTCGTCGTATATTTTATGACATGGGGTTAAACAAAAAGATATAAAATTTATTAGCAGAAAAATTTGGGAGCATAAAAATTTGATTGAAATATAACGTAGAAATATATTATCGAATTAAATAATCGCCGACTAATTGTTAATAAACATATTGGCCTAATTTTTTTAATTATTCTTCTGATTGTTATTTTTGTTTAATTCTTTTTCGTTATCTGAAGCCATTTAGACTCCGTCCTTAGTTATTTATATTAACTGGTAGCCAATATAATATAAATAAGTTTTTGTCGCTTAAGACGGGAAAAGAACAACTGAGTTTTGGTTTGAAACAAGGCCTCTGGCTCTGCACCAAGTGACAGGGCCTCATGATTATTTATTCTGTTATTTCATTTATTCTACTATGAGAATATAAATAAAGGACTCTTAAGTCATAATATTAAATAAATATTAATTTTAATAAATCGCACTTTTTTTTTAAAGATCTGACCTTATTGCTTTAACAATTATTATAAGGGACATTTTCCATTTATATTTAAATGGTCTAAATATTTTTGATTTATGTAAAGATATCTCTTAATACAGTTGTATAAAATTGAAATATTTCAGTTTGAGTTATTTATATAAATAGAGACTAATAAAAACTATTATTACTCACCTTCCCCTTAATTAATTCCGAGAACATCATTTACATAAACAAACTCTGCTATATTTATAAGTTTGTGAGTTGTTTTTTTTTTTAACTATATTAATAATAACTAAAATCGAATATGATTTCTTTTGGTCGACATAAATTGATTGATGATTTTAAATTGTAGAGAAATTTTATTTTTGTTTATGTTTTGATTAATGACATTAGTAATTAATAAATTATTAAATCCAATCAAATTTTTTTGCCCTCTCCTCTGGTGTATAGGTAGAGGTCTAGCTTAATGTTTCAAAGGTCAGTCTGCCTCCCAATTAATATAATTAAATAAAGACTGAGTCTAAATGGCCTCAGATGCTGCAAAAAAATATCAAATTTTTTTAATATAAAAAATACACTTTTTATTTATTTATACAAATATATTATCTTATTTATAGATACACAAATTATTTTTCAAATTTTATTATTTTTTTTTTTATTATTATTGATATTTATTGATTCTAATTTTCATATTTTTTTAATAAACTAATAAAAATATATAGAAATTTTTTTTCACTTGAGTTCAAGTCGAAGTTTCATTGGTCCATCCATTGATGTCAAAAGTTTCGTTTTTGATAAAAATCTTATTATAAATTTTCTAGATCATTTTTTTTTACTCATGTCATGTTTTGGGGATCCTTAGAAGTCTCGATTAAAAAAAAAATGATTTCTAAACTTTTCTATATAGGCATACAACCCTTGTCGAGTGAGAAGGGAAGTTTAAATAAAAATTCTTAACTTTGTTGAAAACCATCCAAAGGTTAAATAGGTTAATTATATAATTTGATTAATTAAATATGTTTCCTTATTTATTTCACTTCCATTTAACCCTTTTCATGTTTACTAAATTGAGTTGATACATTGAAGATAAACTTGGCTTGTTTTTGTTGACAAAGTGAGCCTGGTTTCATTTGATTGTCTTCGTTAATTATATACATGTATTTATATACCTCGTCTATTTATAAATACTTTTCAAATTAGCTTAAAATAAGAAAAATTAATTAACTAAATAAATTATGTAATACTGTATTTGCCTAAAAAGTATTCTTATTATTTTATTTTGTAGTTACAATTTCAAAAGATTTGATTTATATACTTTTCAAAAATTAATAAAATAAAAATAAGAAATCTTAATTTTCAATTAATATTTCTCATTTGTCATCTCAAAGATATTTTGGTCTTAAACATTAATTTGGAAATTTTCAGTCTTATGAATTAATTTCTGGCGTGAAGAGGATTTGAGTCAACTATTTCATATTTATTTATACTAAAAATGAAAAGCATACACTATTTCAATTTGTCATTTATTTCTTTATAGTGGACTGAATGCATTTGTGGTCTGGTGAGAACAGAACTGAACTGAACCCTACTTGAGAATACAGAAATTGCCCGTCATTTAGAGAAGGTATAGAGGAAGAAACTTTAGAATATTTCTCGTCCCTAGCAATAAAATTTATTTATATTGCCTACCAATTAATTTAAATAAATATATCTATGTGGCCTTATATGACAAGATTTTAAAAAAATACAGGGAAATGATATCTATATGATGATATTCAGTCTCTTTTTAGCCAATGTCGTATATTGACGACCTTCCTTCTACCAATCACAATGAAACTAACTATTTAATTATACAACCACCATATTTAGCCTTGGTGGGTATTTTTATCCAAAAAATTTGTTTGTTTTTTTTATAAATACCATTTAACGAAAATTTATATTTCTAACATCAATATACTACCAAAAAATTTAAATAAATTACTCCCATCTCTCCCGGTGGTCAAGAGGTTAAAGATATTTTTATGTCTATAATGATAACCTTAAAAAAGTGATGTTGGTTCGAATCCCAGGCAGTCCGATGAAATTTATTTAAATCAATTGGAAATTAAATAGTTTAAATAAATATACCTGAATAATCGAATCGTAACTAAAATATATTGTTTATCTTTTAAAGTGAATACGGCCTCAGATGCCGAAGAGCCTTAAAAAAATAAATAAATTACTCTCACTGTATCTTACTCCATTACGAGATAGGACCATGAATAAATTTTTCGGCATTTCTAAAAAAATTTATTGTATAAATTGTCATTCTTGGCCTTACTTCACAATAAATAATTCCTTAATGAAACTGTGAAATTATTAATAATAGTAAATAATTTACTTAGGTTAAATGAGTTCCGCTTATTTATTCCAGTTCCACCTACCGTTTACTTGTATTCTAAATTGAGTTGAGATAAACTTGAGTTGTTTTTGTTGACAAAGTGGAGAGGTTTCAGTTGATTGTCTTTCTTTAGTTTTAATAATATTCATTAAATTTGCTCAGGCTACGTGACAAAGAAAATTTCATAAGTTGTATCTCCAACCCTTTGATTACTACGAAAACAAAAAAGAGAACGGAGTAAGAAAGTTTTTATTTCTTTAATATTAATTTTTTAAGAAGAACGTATTGTGTTCGTTTCAAAATTTTACTAAGAACTCTTGAAACATATCTTTTGATTAAAAAAAGTCTTCAGACTTCTCATTTTTTAAAAGGTCTTTTTTCTTTTCTCTCTCTCTCTTATTTCTGTCTCAAAATATATGACGGTCATTTTTTTTCATAATTTGTTAAATTATTCATTGAAAATTAAAGAACTTTTTAAGGAATTTTCCGCATGGTCTTGTAAAATGAAATCATTCTATTAAAACTATTTTTTATGACTCGCTTTTGAATCTCTTCTCTGAAAAGTCCATTTTATTTTAATTTAAATAATTTTTTTTTATTATATTTAGAAACATATAGGTATAATTAAAATAAGAAATTTGTTAAATTGAAAATTCGTAAATTTTAACAAATTATGTTTGTAAATAATCTCTCGTTTAAAAAAAAAAATTATCAAAAAAGATATAACAATAAATAATATAAATAAATTACAAAAAATACTTTATCAAAGAAGAGATGCAATTTTTCTCCGTGATGAATTTTAGAAACCACTTAGCGAAGGACATTTTTTATTATTTTCTCTCTCATTCCCTTAAATTTTCTCTAATTGATATGAATTGTCCAATAAACTGCCTCTAAATGATCTCGAATTTTTTTATTTTTATTTTATTTTTTGGATGATTTATTGAGAATATTTTCCAGTTGATGTGAATGAGTAAATCTGGTAAAAGTCACGTCCGATGAATCGCATAATATAACGTTTTTATTGTTTATTTATGAGGATGTTATTTGCAAATGGCACAATTGCATGCCTGCTTCCACTAAATTTTTTTTATTTCTTTTTCTGACAACTTTCAAATGACTTAAGAGATATTAACTGATTAATAATTGATTTTTTTCATTTCAATTCAAATTATTTTCATTTTTTGATTACGTTTTATTTTTTTTTTTTCCAACTTTAAATGTGAAATGAAAAGCAATTTTCTTTTTTTTACATATTCTTTTCAAATAAATTACTGCTTTATACTTTTTGCTAAGCGCTAATCATATTTATATTGACTATTATTTATAAATTTAAAATTTTACAAAAAATTAAATAATATAAATAATTTTTTTAAAATAGTCTTCGGCATCTGAGGCCATATAGTCTTTTAAACGGCATTTATACTATATTTTACTTTACAGTTATCCAGGCATATAAATTAATTAATAATAAATTATCTGTACTATATACTTTAGTTTTTTATAAAAAAATCGACTATCCTCTTTTGGGCAAAGTGCCTAGAAACAAGATAACTCACATTTCATGGACCTCTGAAAAAGAATCAACGCCAAAAGTCTATCGGCAGAGACAAAATATACATATTTTTATCATTTTAAATGTCAAAAATGAAAATTAAATTTTTTTTATAAAATATGCACTATATTTTAACATATATATATTTTATAATAAATAATAAACTTATCTTTATGGAAATGATAAAGTTACAGTTCAATGCTTTGCAAACAAATGGCGAATCGATTGGGGCAATATGTCAAACTAGGAGAAAATAACTGAGAAAATATCTTTAGCAAAAGGCTATAAGGATTAAGATTACACAAATTGAAGGGGCAAAATAGGCCATGGGGGAAAAAGTTTGGTGTTTGATTTTAAAGGGAGACTAATCTTATCAACTTTTATATTGTTGTTTGAAGAACGTATGTTAAGTATTCATTTGTAAAAGTATAAGCCCTACCCCCTTAATTTTAATATTTAAATAAAATATTAAGTAATATTTTATTTTTATTATTTTATGATATATTTTTTAATGTATTTTTTATATTAAACGGTGTGTGATCTCTGTCGGGCAAATATCAAAGTGCCGTATCAAATGATACGGAATGAATGTGTGTGTGTGTATGTATTGTAAAGGTATAAGCCCTACACCCTTAATTTTAATATTTAATAGAAATAAATAACGTTTATTTTTTTTTGTTCTTCTTTTATTATATTTTTTTTAAACGTATTTTTATATTAAACGGTGTGTGATCTCTTTGTAGGCCAAATAACAAACGTGCCGCAATGAGATCACTACCAAATTGTATTTTGGGTGCGGTCATACTACCCCTGACCCCCTATACTTTCAAATGACGTCGCCGATAGCCAATTGGCAAATTTGGAGGGAATTTTAGCCCTCTAATTGGCTATTCGGGCAAATA
>JAAAKE020100177.1:0-10046 GCA_010014785.2 Anisolabis maritima
CGTACGAAAACAATCATTTGACTTAACTGCCTAAAACTAATACCTTTTTCAAATAAAATTTTTTGATATATTATAGGCCGTGCTATTGTAAATCATGATTTTGTTGAACAATGTTAAATTATTATTATTATTATTAATTTGTCTAAAAAAAAAATTTAATAACGATCCATTAAAACAAAATTCGTCATTGAATAAATTTATGAAATTTCGAATAAATTTAAATCATTTTTAATTTTATGACTAAATTATTATTATACTTGATTATAATCATATATTCATATCAAAGAAAAATATAAAATGGCATTAAAACGAGACTTTCATCAAAAAGCACATTGGATTTATTCTTTTATTTTTGGATTTTATTACGATATTACCCAAGAGAAAACAACCTGGAAGAGAGCCAACCCTCCGACGAAAACAAAACCTGTAGCAAACTACAAAGAGGCGTCTATTTATTGAAAAATCCCACTTGGTCCGTTCTTTGGAAAATATAATATCACCATATTGAAATTTACTGGATGCCTAGAAAATTGGCTAGAGCATGGCCTTTAATAAAAATTCAAATCTCTAAAAGGACAAAAAGGACAAGGAAAAATTTAGATTAAAAAAAAGAAGGTCTTTGTGAAATGCTCTTAATATACTCAAATTTAAGATGGAAATTATTAATCCAAATTAGACTCATATACTATGGATGGCTTTTAATTAAGTCTTTTTTAATCGTTTATGCAAATAAAAATTTTGGCAGATATCGATTCCTATCAATATATTAATATATTATGTATACAGGGCGATCTAAAACGTTGAAGCAATTCAATTTTTCAACATTAATTGTAATTCGTATTACTTCATTTTATGTAAATTCTTGGATGTCCATGGGATGACATCGTCTTCAGTAGATAAATCATTTAAAATTCTATGATAATAGAATAATTATAAAATTCGTGTTCTTAGAGCTAAGTAACCTGTTATTATATTGATTAGAATTTTACGACGATTTGTAAAATTTGTATTTATATGTATCATCTAAATGGCATCGAAATATTTACATGAAATAGAGTAATATATAAAGTATTCTCTTTTCTTAGCCTTTCCATGCCTAAATACAAAGGACCCAATCATTTAAAACTTTTAATATCCATCAGAAAATAAAATTCGTTTATTCGTTGATTTTTTAATAGCTGGTCTTATTTAAAGGGAATCACTTTATCATTTAGATCAGGCCAGAGAAAAGAGAACTACGGCCCGGGAGCTCTAATAGCGTTCCTAAAAAAAGTTTACTTTTTTGATACCTTTTTTTTTTTTAAATTTGAATTTTACATAAAAAATTTAGTGCTCAGGGAAAGATAGTTAATACAAATTTATACTCGCAAGTATTTTCCCTTCACTACCATTTCTGCCTTGAGCTACTATTGCGTATTCATCCATTAAGGGTGCCGCCTTGAGAAATCTATAAATTTTACAACACTTTTAATTCAGAGCAAAATTGGATATTTTTGGATCAACCTACATATGTAAACAAACATTTTCTATAATAGATCTCAATAAAAACTTTTTACGATCAAGCATCACAGACAAGGCATCTCATTTACAAGCAGTTTTAAGAATATCAACAACAAAATTATCATAGGATATTAAAAAAATAGTGAAAGATATAAAATAATATTACTTTCATCTTATTAAATTTTTGATTGTTAAAGAATCATTTATTTTTTATATTATAATTCATTATTCATAATAATAAATAATGCATATTCAAAATTGTGAATTTCTAATGTAGCATTTCAGCTAAAAAGTTTGTCCAGGCCTGATAGATCATTGTCACATATTAAAAAAAGAAAGTAATTATGTTCCTGAATTTTTTGATGACTTCATTCAAAAATTCTGCCTACCCTTTAATAATATATTAATACTAAACAGATATTTGTTTGAATGATAATATTATAAATATTAATTGTTTGTTTTTAATTAATGTTTTTTTTTTATTGCTTTCCATGACAAATATGTCAATATTTATTGGATAAAAATAATTTTTTTTATTTTCTCATACATACCCTCTATATAATATATATACAGGTTTGGGAAACAAAAAAAATTACCTGAAACACCATAGGCGTAGGAATAGGGGGGGAGGGGGGAGGTGGAAAGAGGAAGAATTCTCATTCATTTAAATATTTTTCTTCTTCTTCATTCTTGCATGTTAGTGTTATTCCCACATTTCAGGTCGACATAGTATGTAATAAATGTGTCAGAGAGAGGAAGTTAGCCGTCCCCTCGTATAGACTGAGGCTTGACGGGAGGATGAAGAAGTTTATAAAGGATATACAAAAAATGCCAACCTTAGATCGGGCATCCATCCATCCCTCTCAAAATTGATTGGAGCCCACTTTACTCTTTTAGGGTTTATGTGATTTTTTCTTCAACTATTCTAACGAAATCGATTAAATTGGCAATTAAATTAAAACGGTTACCTAAAGGGTGCAAAAAAAACTGGGGTTACAGTACACCATTCAGCATTCCTTATTTTTTTATAGGTAAGTAAAGTTGTGTGATATGCACTTTTCACACCAGATTTTTAAACTTATTTTCATTCTATTTTAGGAGAAAATCCAAATTTTATATACATGTTATATATTTTGTTGATTTGATGAAATTAAGAAATGGCACTTATTTTCTAATTATTCTCGAACTGCTTTAAGAAATTAAAAGTGAGTAGACAGGTCGCACAAGCAGCTTGGAATGATTGAGAAAAGTTATAGAAAAGAGGAAAAATTCCAGTCTTATATCGGGAAACTCAACTCTTGTACACCTCTATAAGTATTCACCGGATGTGAGTCCCAGAGCACAGAGAATTTAAGAGTATTATTCTCATAAAATTTTTATAAGATCGAATATTCAAATAAGAAAACTCAAATCCAATTGGCGAACGAAAGAATTTTATTTACAACATGAATAAACTCTTTAATATAAAATGTCGACCCTGCGATCTCACTTACACTAAAAAAAAAATCTTATCACGAAAAATGCATAATAAATTCCAACTCTTAAGAAAAAAACTCAGACAAGTTAAAATTTTTTCAAGTATTTCTGACTATTTCAAATAAATTTAGTTCATAATCGTAAAAAGAAAAGACGAGCTTTTAGGACAAAAATATTTATTTATAGTCTAGTTATTCAGAAAGAACCATGAGCCTGCGACCTTCTCTCTTGGAAGCAAAGAAACGAGGAAGCTGGGAAAACTTTTTTTTTTTTTAAAGTCTTTTCGGGTTCTGAGACCAGATAGACTTTTAAAATATATATAATATACAAAATTGGTTTCAAAATGATGTAAATAAATTTTCATCGGACTGCCTGGGATCCGAATCCACACTCCTTAGCTTTTAAGTTATCAATACTGACAATGTCAATATCTTTAACCTCTCGGCCAGGGGGGGGGGGTGTTGTGATTTATATGAGTCTTTATTGAAGGGACATCTTTGTCAACACAGTCTTAAAGTGGTGATTAGATTTCTGGAATTCCAAAACCGACCAACCTAAATCAGAAAGCAACATTTGGGACTATTTTGAGCTTTTATCATCGTCGTTTGTGCACTGCACTTCCCTTCTCATTAATCTCAGATAGTAGGTTTTTTTAAAATCTCTTCGGCATCTAATATTATCTATATATACAGCATATATTAATTACGATACAACTAATCGAGGCATATTTATTTATATCAATTGGTATCCAATTGATTTAAATAAATTTTCATCGGACTGCTGGGAACCGAACTCACTTAACTTTTAAGATTATCAACACTTGATTATGACACTGTCAATATATTTAACCTCTCAGCAACAAGGGGGGGGGGTATTGTATAGAATTGATATTTAACATTACGAAGCGAGAGAGAAGAAGCAAGACGGCCCCTTACATAACCACTCACTTGATAAGAGAAGAGAAGGAGGGAGTTCTTAGTACGAGGGTAACTCGTGGTCATCTACAAACTTACCAGGTGTGAGCCACTGAATGAAAATGATTGTATACTGTCCATTCACTATATTATATTAACACAAATTTACCTGTTTTGAAAAACTTCTGAATACTCCATAGTGCCTAATTTAAATTCCTTGCTTGAGAATCAGGCTGCCAGCGTTTCAGGCGATAACATTTTCTTGTTCAAGTTTTTTTTTTTTGTTTTTTTTTTTGAAAGTAAAATATATAAGTTCCATTTTATGCATTTAAATGAACACGAATAGTATAATAGATTTTTGCAAAACTTTGAATTTTCAACGAATAGAACATAAAACATGGATGAATTATTCTAGAAAGGTCGTTAATCAAATAATTAAATTTTTTGAACCGTTAATTATTTATTCCTTTCCCTTAACTTTGTAAATTGATTATTACTATAATTATTGAAGTAAAATTTTGAGTCATTTAAAGGCGAAGAAAAGACCAATTAAAACATCTACTCATCTAGAATTTCTATTCAGCCTCCTACACTAAATAGACGGTGAATTTTACTGTCTTATTTATTCAAGCGTTATCAAAATTAATATTTTGAAGGTCTGCGTTTTATATTTACCTAACATAAACGTACATATATTAATTAAAAATATAAAGACTCGAAATCTTAGGAACTGAGTTAGTTTGAGTATTTCTTTGATGGAGAAGAGAGGTCTACACTCAAACCCAAGTTATGATGATAAATATTGGCTAGGCATATAGCTTATGTTATTATTTTATTTCTGGGGTTATTGTTTACTATTAGGTAAGACATTTTTTCCACTTCCTCCTTCCAATAGTTCTGAACAAAAATTTATTTAAATTAAATTATCAATTGACTTAAATATATATGAACCAATATCGGATATAGTCAGAATAACATATTTATCGTCTATATGACTACCGTTGGCGAAAGACAAAAAAATCTCTCGTATATCATTCTAAGAGAAATAAGATATCAAATTTTTTATGCCAAAGCCTCTGCACACCTAAAATCTCTTAGTAATAAATAAACAGCCCCATAAAAAAATACTAAAATTTACTTAGAAAATTACTAGATTATTTTTAAGAGTTTATTCAGGCTTCAGAAGTCATTAAGTTTTAATTAATTTCTATAACTCGTTATTTAGCATTATTTGTTGGCTTCCAGCATACTTTAATTTTAGGTTCTTCGCACTACATTTTTTTCTTCACTAAGACGTGTCTGAAGGTTTGATTGATTCAATACAGAAGGGTGACAGATTAACTGACAAAATAAAAATAAAAGAAAGATTTCGGCTTAATCTCTTTTTCTTTTTTTTTTTATATATATAAAAAAAAACATTTGTTATTTGTGAAATAAACAATAAGTCAAATAAATTCACAAAACCTTATCTTATTATTCCCAATAGGATTCGAATAAACCACAGCAATAAATATAAACTCACTTGTTTTATTTATAGGCAACTGCCAAAAAAAAAACCAAATTTTTAAAACAAGTTATTCTGGATAATACAAGTCGAGGGGATAGATTGAATGAAATTACAATCCACCTTGGAGAATAATAACACCCTTCTAAAATAGGATTTAGTAGTAATAGTAAATTGAGAATATCTAAATAATAAACCATACTTTGGGAAGGAATTCTTCATATAGTCACTGCCTATAAATAATTAGCCTTCTAAAATAATTCTCAAACCCTTTAAGAAGAAGAAGAAGCAGCCTCTTGTAAAGAGAGCCAATTTGAATTTAAGGTCTATGTCATAAGTGACCCTTGAAAACTTTACAAAGATGCAATTGCAGCGCAATCGTTATCTTTGTCTAATTAAAATTTTATTTTAGGTTTAATAAACTATTTAGATTTTAGAAATATGATTTAAGTAATTTTTTTTTAAAGCCTAAAAATACAATATAATATAACAAATTTTCAACTTAAAATTTAAATTTTTCCGACGAGTCATGCATATATTTTATATATTTATTCTTTGAAATATTGGTTTTTGTAGTACAGATGACCTATGAATAGTTATTCATTTTTTTCAACGGTCAGGAGGTTATATGAATTTTAATAACCCTAACGAATGAAAATATAGGGCAATTCTAATGTTTCCGAGAACAAATATTCAAGTAAATGAATGGATTCCTACTATCAAAAAAGTAATTATTTTTTTAAGCATGATGAGGAATTTTATTTCAAATTAATCCTAATTTGCTCTCTAATACTTATTAAATATTTATCGCAATTAAAACAACATTTATGACAATTGATGCATTGGACTTGTGCAAGTTGATGTCTCTTCTATTGTGTGAGTGTTCTATCTGGAACCATAAAATTTACGGGGCTGGTAAAATAAATCGCCCCAATCTTGTAGGGCTCTAAAGCCCCTGGGATCCTGAGGCTAGGGGTAATAAGGTCAAACGCCGGCGTAATTAATTCAATAGCGAATTGCTAGCCGGTCGACCCTCCGGGGGATTACTGCCCTTGGGGCTCATTTTTTTACGCATCGTATACCTTTACAAAATCTATTAATATTAATATTACTCGTTTCTCCTCGTTCTACTTCATTCCAGTGACGTTTTGTAATTTATCAACCTCTCCGATTATTAGCGTATTACTAATCAATTTAATTGGGGCCTATAAATTAATGATTAAAAGTAAAAGAAAAGGAAAGGAGAGTAAATTGAAATCCATTTAACGAGAAAAACAAGTAAAAGAATTTTAGATTTCTTTTTTCTTCTATTGAATTCAAAGTGGAATAATCCTGTCTACAAAACTAACTCTCGGATCTAAGAATATTTTTAATTTAATTTAGATGTAACAGATAGGTATTTAAGGAAATGGGGCCCATCCGTAAAATATTCAATTTTACATCAATTTCTTGCGAAAAATTGATCTGTCCTACCTTTAATAGATTTTTCTGAAAACATGCCTGAATTGTGAATTATTAAACAACCATAAAGACATGGCCAGTCAAGCTCGTAATGATTTAATTATATAATGAACACAAATAAAGATTTAATTCAAAAATTTTTTTATTTTAATCACATTAGCAATTAACAAACAGACAAAAAATTATAAAAAAAAAGTTAAAATGATTTGTAAACTTCGATTTTTATTAGACGAATCTGTCTGTATCTTAAATTGAGATATTTAGAGAACCACTATTATGAATTTTTATAAAAATTCGTTCAACTCAATTTGCTTTTTCTTATACGTGTCTACACCACAGGCAGAGATAATTTTACTAATTTGAGATAAAATCTCGACAAGATCAAATTGATGATCCTCTCTCTTTCTCTAAGACCCGTAAAATAATACCATTATCGACTTTTTGATTTCATAAACCCAAAGACAAAAAAAAAGGCCACTACGAATATTCATTAATATATAGCTTCTATAATTAAAATAACTTTCCTTAATTATTTTTAACAACTTCATAAAAGAAATTAATTTAAAAAAAGGCTTAGCCTATATTAAATAAAACATATTTTTTCAACACTCTTCCAACTCTTGATTATGACTTAATCAAATTGTATTGATCTCTCTGGTACTATTTTTCATGCGATTGAACCATTTATTTATTAAATTTTATTTGACTTTATTATATTGAAATGCATATATTGCATATTAACTAACCCATCAAAGTTTTACATAACATCTCAGCCATGAATAATTCAATAAAGATGAAATTTTGGACATTTGCTCGTCTGAATGCAAAAAAACCCCTTTATTTTTTTGTGATTATTTAATTTTTATAAATTATTATATATCTAGAATTTAAAACAGTCTCATTTAAAATTATATATTATATAAATTAGTAAAATTATCTCTTTTAAAAGTACATTTATTCTTTCAAATGTTCATTTTTAAAAATATTTATTTTTTTATAAAGGTCTCGCGAGACAGAGAAATTTTTTACAATGGTATACCATTGTATGCAGAAATTAGCTGGAGTTTGTTTGGAAGACAGGGAAACCAAAAATTTTTCAATAAAATCCTTAAGAGCGCGGATCATGCATCGCTAGATATTAACAATTCATGACGAAACATCAAAAAATCCATTATTGAGATGGTTATTTGGGTTGCAACATTCCAACCAACCACAAAAAACCTTTTTTTAATTTTTTGTAATCTAATGAAATGATATACGTTTGGAAAATTTGTACAGTTCATTTTGTTTGAAAAAATCTTTTTATATTTTTACCCTTCAAGCCCTCCATAATAATAAAAATATATAAATATTAATGAATATTTCTGTAATATTATTCACACAATGTTTAAAATAAGTGAAGTGAAAATATTTTTGAAATTTTAAACCTTCAGAAGAATTAGTAGGCTATCATGTATCATGTTTAATCATAAATTTTAGTTTTGGATTAAATTAAAATATTTTGGTGAAATTATTGATATTTAGTTGCATTATTAAAATGAGAAATTCGGTGTTGTTTTATGCTAATCAAAGATCAGAAGTTTGAAAAAGGTTTTTCATTGTTTAAAATATAAGATAATTTTAATATATTAAAAAAAATATTTTCTGTATATATAAAAAAAAAAAATAAAATAAAAAAAAAAAAATAAAAAAATAACATTTTCTTTTCTTCTCATATATTGATAAAACGAAAGAAGTTATTAACTAAGTCATTTGGAAAATCAAAAAGAAAGATTGAGTTGTTTAAAGATTTTTAATTAATTGAAAATGATACAAAAGAAATATTCATCCATTTTCAAAAAAATTTACTATAAATTCGCTCGAACATCCGTCGGTGCTGATGAGATTTCGAATTTTTATAGTTTTAATGTGTTATTTATATTCAAATGAATTTTCTTACTTTGCACTGAACTTGCATTTATTAAACATTTATAAATCGATATTCCATTTAGGTTATTTAGCTTAAGAATTGTTCAGATTGCAAATTCTTTTGGACAATATTTAGTTAATTTGCTGTATAAATTTTTTCATATTGACAATTGTTCAACCATGATCCATAATTCATAAAACAATTATTTATTAGATGATCTTTGAAATTAATTAACTCCCTCCGCAAAAAAATTTGGGGTTTGTACATTTTTAGATTTTTTTAAAATTTTCTCTTAAAATAAATGCAATTTGCCATTTACACAATTTTCCTTATCCCTTAGTTAAGTGAAAGTTGTGTGATGTGCGGCCGTCACACCAAATATATATATATATATATATATAATATTTTGAATTATTATTATTATTTTTATTTAATACTTCAATTTCTGATTATTATTTTTTATTCTTTGTAATTTCATTTAGAAAATAAATCAGTGTATTTTATTATTGTCATATTTCATTCAAGAATAAATTACTAAAAATCGATTATTAAAATAGACTAGAGGCTTAAAAGAAATCACTTATATCTATTTATTTTCTTCATAATTATATAGGCCTGCATGCTTTTAAATCTGTAAATGAGTCAATATAAGTTACACTGATAAATACATAATATATTAGGAAATGTTACTAAGGAAAATGCTTGCTCCACATTTACGTGTTATTACCCACTTTTAGTGAAGTTCAACTATTTAATGGTTGCTTAGATTAAATCCCATCTATTTGGCAAAGATAGGCCACACCCGTAGGTCATTAATATGATTTCCATAGAAACTTTCCAAATACATCAAGTATATTTAATTTATTTTACTTTTATATATAAACATTGTTTCTAAACTTTAGGTAATGAAAAGTTTATTGGCTTATCAAATTTTAATATATATTCTTCATCTTTTTTTTTTATTTTGGTCATCTAAGCCCTTTTAAACTACATAAAAGGATTAGTTTATTCATCACCAGTGGCGTAGCAATTCAATTCAAAATTATAGAAGAGGACATAATTTATATAATCCAAATATAATATATATAGGTTTATATATAGAGAAAAAGAGTAAGTTTTTTTTTTTATAAAGGCAAATTGACTCTTAAAATGAACGAGAATAAATAAAATTTGTAGTTTATAATATCACTGAAAACCAATTGGAGGGGGGGGGGGGGGGGTCGGGGCCATGTTAAACGAATTTTCTAATATTTTTTATTTTTTTTTTTTAAAGCTGGTTTTT
>JAAAKE020100188.1:0-18605 GCA_010014785.2 Anisolabis maritima
ACACTGACATTGTCAATGTTGATAACCTTAAAAGCCAAGGGGTGTGGGTTTGGATCCCAGGCAGTCCGAGGAAAATTTATTTAAATCAAATTGGATGCCAATTTAATTTAAATAAATATGCCTAGATCATTGTATAGTAAATAAATATATCGTTTAATTTCCAAATGGCCTCAGATGCCGAAAAGACAAAAAGATAATATATTGTAATTTTTATAAAATATATCTAAACAAATAATGAAAGCTTGACTGTATAGCTAAAGTCAACAGCTAAATGGAAGAAGCAATGGCTCTGCTTAAAAGAGTATAATAAATAAAAAATAAAAATAAATAAATGGAAGAAAAAATATTGATAATATCAAGTCCTTTAATCTCTCGGCCACGAGATGGGCTTAATTTAAATGAAGAATAATTAATGAATTTTAACAAGGATAGGATAAATATATAATACTAGCTATATCAAATAATTAACTAACCTCGCCGACCATCTAACTTCCTTTATACATCTTATCGGACTTAGAAACTTTGGGTGTCAAATGTTGCACAGGTATCTATCTATCTATTATTTATTTAATTTGTCAAAAGATAAAGTCAACTCCAAAATTGTAATTTGAATGTATTTTACAAAAGTATCCGTCAAGGCTAACAAAAGGATCATAAGAATAGAGAAGTTATCCCTGAGGATGTCAGGGCCTTGGTTCGAATGCTTGGCAACAAGGTTTTTTTATATCAACCATGCGAGATTCCACTAAAAAAATTTTTACATTATTATTATTTACAATTTTGCATCCAGCCACTTTAGCCATCAATAATAATTTTTTACATTATAAACTAGAATTTGTTATAATATTTTATTAAAGAAGGGACTGGAAAGTTGTCGAAACAATTTAAGTTAAATTAAAACTAAAGAAAACAAATTGATTTTTAAAAAGTTGTCTAAATTTTATTATTTCAGTAAACTCAATTATCTTCATTATTCACAATCACAAATATGGGACAGTACAAATTCGATTTGAAAAATGTTCGAAGCTGACTATCTAGCCCTTGATCCTTAATAAGTGGCGCAGTGAACCCTGAGCATGGGGGAGGTAGAAGGGACATTCGAAGGGACAGCCTGTCCCACATTCTGTCCCACCCCGATTGATGATCCCCCTAAGTTGGCCCTGGTTCGAAATCTAACTAAAGTTGGCACGAATCCCATGGAGCAATCCTTTGGCCCCTGCCTTGCGCTCAACTAAATTCAACCAATGGCCAATGCGATCCCCTCCGAATAGAAAAGAGGGACAAACAGTCCTTATTCACTTACGTCCAATGTACGCTCGTTTATTCGTAATTCGATAAAATAAACGGACCTTTGGCTACGACGAAACAGTTTTTTTTTTTTTTTTTTATTTTTATTCGTACAAAACGAAGCAAATACCTATTAAAGGTTTTCATTAATAACAACAAAAACATTTTCAATCTGATAAAAACAATACATACTCAAAGAATAATAATATAATTGGTTGATATTTTTTTAAATTCAAAATTGAATTTAATCAAATGGAACTAGAGGAGTTAAATTTATTTAACGATTCGTAAATAAAATTAGATATCTTTTTCTTGAGTTCATTGCACTTATTACTGCCCGTAATTGGTTGTTTTTTCCATTTCTTCGATATATTTATTGAGAAATGTATAGCGTTATTCTTTTCCTTAATTTTTTTTTTATTAAGCTATTTTATTTAATAGTAGAATTTTATTAAATTTCCAAATACAAAAGAGAATGAAAAATAAATTTAACTATCCTACTTTATTATTATATTTTTAAAAATTAAATTAATGATAAAGAAAAGTCAATAAGATGAGCGATGTTTTGGAAACGGTTTCCTTTCGACAATTATATGTACAGTAATGGTTAGGAAATGAATGAAGACCACAAGTTGCACGAGCTAATGCTGGCATTCCTTCCTGACCCTTTGATGCCAATCAAGAGTCAGGGTGCAGACTGTTATAATGTAAATTTAAAACAATATATATATTTTATTGGTAATTGTAAAATTTTCATTTTGTAAAATGTATATTCCAAAGGGAGAATAAATAAAAAAAAGCGTCAGGGTGTATCTAGCAAGCTTCTTTCTCCTCTCAGTCGTATCCATTATTTACAATGCTGACCCAATATGGGAATATAAATAGGTTTTCAAATTCTGAACACCTTAACACTATCAAGTGAGAAGGAAAAAAAGGATGATTTAAAAGAGAACAATAATCGAATTTTTCCCATCTTAAAGTGCACAGGGCCCTCTCTCCTCCTCCAGGAGGAAAGAGGAATTGAAACTAACTACTACCTAAATACTGAAATAAAAGTTCAGTCTTATATAAGAAAAATATTTTCGAACGTCATTAGTTCTTACCCCCTAAATGACATCTCTGTATATGGAATGAAAATTTATCTTTCA
The DNA here is from genome assembly GCA_010014785.2 of Anisolabis maritima. Taxonomy (NCBI): domain Eukaryota; kingdom Metazoa; phylum Arthropoda; class Insecta; order Dermaptera; family Anisolabididae; genus Anisolabis; species Anisolabis maritima. Next base: position 2,436 of record JAAAKE020100188.1, read on the forward strand.
CAACGAATATGGTAAATAGAGAATAATTAAATAATTCATGAGAGTATAATTTATCATATTATAGATATACTCAGTATATATACATATATTCGGTGTTTGTGATGTGGGTGGAATATGAAAAAGCCCTTGTGGTATTTATTCAAAATTTAAAAGTAAATATCAATTTCCAAAAAAATAAAAAAATAGACATTAAAAAAGTCATTATGTTTAGAAACTTTAAATGATAATATTTAAATATCAGATGAAGAGAGACCAGGATTTTGTCCTCTGCTATTCATATTTAATTTATTTCAAATATTTAAACAGATTAAAGCTCTATTATTGAAAAATAAATTTAATAAATTCATTAAGAATAATTCGTTGAATTTAAGAATCACTTAACCACCACCACGTGGTCGACAGATTAAAGATATTGACATAGACAAACCTTCAAAGCCAAGGGACGTGGGTTCGGCTCCCAGACAGTCCGATGAAAATTTCAATTGGTAACCAATTGATGTAAATAAATCTGTTTGAATTACAAATACTATTATTTTGAATATCGTTTTGTCTATAAGGCCTCAGAAGCCGAGAGACTTAAAAGAAATAGAGCTTAAAAGATGGTTCCATGCAGTAAGTGCTAAATGCTGAATATTTCCGAAGATGATTGGATAATCGAGTTAATTTATATTAACATCTAAGATAACCCATAAGGAGGCCTTATGGCCTATTAAATATTCTTTTTTTTTATTAAATAATTCTATATAATAATTTATAATAAGAATAAATTTTTTTATTTATGTTAGATTTTTTAATACAAAATATACTTTATTAGAAAAAACAAATAATTAAAAAAAAAGAAATTTGAACTAATATGATCAAATTTCTTATAAGGAGAAGAAAATTGTATTTTCTTCAATTCTAATAATAATAGAGTAATAGGTAATTAATATATTTAAATATTAAAGATGAAAAAAAGGGGGAGGAGTCTCCACCCCTGCCATCCACACGCTCCGATTTACATGAATAATCCAAAGGTATATCGAATGAAAGTTCATCCGAATTCGGCCGACTTTTGTTCTACACATGAGTAAGGTAGATTAGGATTAACGAAAGAGCTTGAGTGGAATTATAAAATAAAGGAATAGTTAGCTAAATTTTTGAGGCCCTAGAACTAGTAAATGAAATAAAGTATAAACCTGACACGGAAAACGATGTGAAAAAATTAAAAAGTTACTAAAAGTAGGTCTTAAAAAATTTCATTTATTAAAATTATAAAAAGAAAATTAGGTGTTAGATATCCTAGTAATTTGATGGTTCATGATTAAAGGGATCAATTCAAGTGGCATGATTAGATTGAGCTTATGGTTAAACTAATTGTTTTACTATTGTGTTAGGATTTCGATACAAGGTTCATGATTTGAACATCAACAACCTGTCGATATCACATAAAGCTTGTGTAATATGGGGATGAAGGTGGAATTGAGGAAATGCCCCTGATTACCTCCTCAGGTGTCTGCTTCAGAATTCCGCTGTCTGATGCCATAGATCAATAGAGAGAGAGAATCTGCCACGTTCACCCGTTCCTGTTAAAACAATACTCATCCGAACACGAGAGAAATTCATTTAATTTTGAAAACGTGAATGTTATTAGTAGAAATTATACTTCTATTATTCCCTTCAAAAGTAAATGAACAACCTGTGCCCATTGTTTCGTCTTAATGGATAATTAGGAGAGCTATATGAAATTCATAATGTTTTATCTATTATTAAATTTAATATTTTCCGATTTCATGTAGGTCTTCTAATTACTCATTAAGACGAAACAAAAGATACAGATTGTCCAATTACTTTTGCGGGGGAATAGTATATATATTAATAGAATTTAATCTCAGAGTTTTCTGGTAAGAAAAATATTTTTTTAAATTTATTTCTAATGATTTATTTATCAAGTCAAAAAAATCTATTTAGTACTCAACTCGGAGAGGCAGGGCGGACGATTGCAGCGTCCACAGGGTTGAGGATTACAGGCGGTCAACAAGAGTGAGCAGTTATAGTTGTTAGCAATGTGAGGGGGTCCGCGATCCGCCCCCCTACTCCTACTATTTTATTTTAAATTATCATAACATTATATTTATATTAAACCTTTCAATCTGAGTGATTTGAAGATTTTTTCTATTGTTAGATTATACACAATCAATCGTTCATGGAAATAAATTGCCGATCATTAATAATAAATGAGAAAAACTTTTTAAAACTTGACATACTTATATTTCTTAAAAAAAAAAAAGATAAGACAACATTCAACTGAAATGTAAAGTGGGAAGGAGAAGAAGGAGGGGAGAGAAGGAGTAGAATTTAATTAAATTTAGGAAAAGCTTTCATATTTTATTTTTAAAAAGATTATAAGGCTGTTTGAAGGGATAAAGGCTCCATTACCCCTTTTTAATATTTTCGTAAGAGACAGTGAGAGAGGTGAAATATTAAATATATAGCTACAAGCCATGCTATAAACAAGTGAATTTTTATCAAAGAGAGAGTTAATTTATAATAACTCATAATATTATGATATAATAATTACTTTTTAATTTAGAAAGATGCGATTTTGAAATAATTAATTGTGAGGAAAAAATAAATAAAAATTTAATAAACGTGGATAAGGCTAGAGAGTTAAAAAAAAAGGCCGAGATCCAAAAAGCCCGCCACCAGAATCGTATTTAGTGAGTACACATGCACATATTTCAAACATGAAAAGTAAGTAGGATCATTATCGTTCCAAATACTTAATGACTATTGGTCGAAAAAGTATTTAAAAAAAAGTATAAATAGATGGTCTTGAGAAACTGTCATTTGAAAAGACTTTATAACGAGATATCGAAGTTTCTATTTTACATACTGAAAATAAAATTCAAAAAAGAAAAGATATGAATTTTCATTTAAAATAAAAACTTTAGGTGAAAATTGAAACCACCCGCTTCCTCCTCTCCTTAACTCTGTCATGGTTTCCCTTGAATAAATGTGTTTTAAGTATTTATTTTTAAAATACCGCTCGAAACTCATGAGTGCAATATCTTGTAATTAAAGTAAATATTTCCTCAAATATAGCTAATTGTTTGTTTATTCTTCTTTATCTCTCCATAGTATTTTTGTTTTTATTTTTAAGGAAATCAAGTGTAACATCATTTAACACATCTAATCCACATAACAAGTTTTTATCTTAAATAAGAGAGGGAAAAGTTTTAAGTTTGGATAGAGAGAGAGAGAGAGAGAAAAAAAACCGAAGACAACGAAGAAGAAGAAGAGTTCAAGATGAAGAGATAAGGTGAGCAAATAAGACACTCACTCAGAGAATTCCTGGTTTGAGGGGGGACGAGACACAATCGATCCATCAAATCAAGTTGCAGGCCTGCAGATGGGGAGGGATAGGGGGTCAAATCAGTTCAACTGTAAACTGATTCAGTTCACTTCAGTGTCAAATTATCTCTAACTAGAAATTTATAAAGTTAATTAAAATTGATTTGGGGTTAGAAGAAAAGTTCTTAGACGAATTTGAATTAAGAAAAGTGACAAACCCAGCAAAATAAGTTTTCCTCCCGACTTAGATGTTTTATTAGATTGTTTTTGAGAAACGAGAAATGAAAATTGAATTGGTAAATAAGTTGTTATAATTAAATAATTTCCTTTATTCGTGAATAAATATAAATTATCCCAACCATTAAGATTTGATAAATAATTAAGATAAATAAGGAAATTTGAGAACCTCTAATTAAATTTCAATTTAAAATAAAATAGAAATGGGGTCATTGAATATATCGGAAGTTTGAGAGACAAAATAAATATCCAATAAATCGATTGATTAAAAGTCTTATTTATGTTTATTTTATTTGTCAAAGTAAACTAATAAATATAAATGGAAATTATTTATGTTAAAAAAAAAAAATAGAAAAATTAATTCACGATATGGCACATCTCTAATATTTTAAAAACTTAATCATTTTTCTTCGGTTTAATTATCAGCGCAATGTCTAAGTAAAATTTATGGTTGAGTTGAACAGAGGTTGGCAATGGTCAGTTTTGTGTAAAAAAGGAAAGACAATAAAACCGCAGTTTAATTTGGGCCGACAATAAATTCTTTTATTTATTTTCTGATTATTAAACGGCGTTTCTCCGTTTTGTTTAAATCTATTTTTTATATAATTTTCTTTCAAGAGAATCGGAATTTTTTAATCCAGTGTCATAGAATAAAATTGCTATCTATCCTCTTCAGCACTCTAAAAAAAAACAGTGGATCCATTTGAAAAATTTATATAAAAAATAATAAATATATAATAAAAATCAATTTAAAAAATCTGTAGTAATATGCTGTCACACCAAATTTTCTATGACAGGCCCCTAGATAATTGGTTCCCAATTTTATGTTACATTTTATTTTTAGTGATTTTTTGTTCTGTGTGTTAATCAATTACCAATATTCTACTTTGAGTTGGAAAATGATTAATACATGTTAAAGATTTATTAATTTATTATATTTACAGTCAATTTGATCGGCAGAATGGTTGCAAAAACTAAAAAAATACATCAATAGAGTGGACCCTAAACAATTTTAGCGGGGGGGGGGGGGGGAGATCAAAGATCATCTAATAAATAATAATAGTTTTATGAATTTTAATCAAAATCGTTAAAGCGAAATTTTGAGAAAATCGAAAAAATAAAAGTGTATCAGTAAAGTTTTAGTACAAGTTGGTCGATTTTACTCAAAAATTTTAGAGACGCAAGAGTCTTAGGCACCTAGCTTAAATATAAAGTTAGAGCCTTGAACGTTTTTTATAAATAAACACACACACACACACAATACAGACCGACAAGAGAGCCCATTTTTTTAGACTCAGGAGATCTCAAAACGAGTATTTCCGTTGAAATCTTGACACCGATTTTTTTCGCGATCGTTATATTTTTCCCTAAAATATATATTCCATATACAAATAAGAGAAAGTAAAACGATTGTTTAAAAGTATTTTAGAGTGTGAGTTGCAAAACCAAGGAGGGATATGATGGGGTTAAAATTAATTTCAATCAAACCTAAGGAGTTGACATGATTGGATCGAATTAGTAAGTGGAATGGCAACCATAAACTTCCGAGTTGAATAGAGCCTTAGAATAGATTATTAGATTGTCAATTAATTCTTATATGTAATCCTCAATTAATTAAGCGAGAAAAATAACATTAGAGTTAAAATATAAATGGATACTCAGATATTTTTTAGAATTCAACTTATGCCTGTCTTGAAGAGGAACGCAATTAACGACGATATCAAAATACAAATTCTTTATTTACAACCACTTGGATGATTTCTCTACACTTCAATAAAATTTTTTTTTATGCTTACCAATTTTTTCACAAAATTTATTTGACTTTTTTGCAATTTGCCCGCTTTAGGATTAGAATTTTGAGACCCCAAAGCAAAAATTTATATAAAATCCTTTTCAATATAAAAAATATATTTTATTTAGAGCGGACGTAAAGCTCTAAGGGTCAGGACGTCGATCCCCGCAATAAATACACTATATTGGCTATCAATTAATTTAAATAAATATAGGCTGAGTTTCAGACGAAGAAAGACAAAAAAAAATTTAATACCAGAACAAATATCAAAGAGAAAAGAGGCACCAGAGGTTGTATTATGTTACGTCCTTGACGAGAGAGAGAGAGGAAAGACTGGCATATTCAATCTTAGCTCGAGTAATTCCTGGTCGCCATCCACGTACATGGTTATTCTCTCAGTGGTAATAAAACAAATAAAAGTCGAAAATTTAATAAGATAGTTTACGATTTCCAGATGATAATTGGATTGGACCATCATCTCTGTTTCTAGAATCTTGTCCTCTCAAAACATTTTAATCCAATTAATCATTGGGGCAATGAGCCTCTGAAAGGGACATAATCTTTAAGTTGGTTGAACAATCGCAACCTTGTAAGCATTTTCCCCATCTACGATATAACAATAGCAGAGAGAGCTCGTTTCGGCGTAAGCTCCTTTTTGCTCTGTATATGTTAGAGTGAAGCGGAGTACGGGGCTTAACTCTGCTTCGCTCCTCCTGATATTTGTCTTTGTGATAACCTTACTCTCTGGCCTGCAAGAGTAATGAATTAAGATATATCCCTTCTCCAACGTTAAATTTAACTAACTTTCTGATTAGTTATATGCTATAACGAACAAGTATTGAATTTTGCACACGTTCGCTCCTTTATATTCGTAAAGAGCAGCTGTAATTAAAGAATGGAATTAAGTAGAAAATATTTTTAAAATTTTCATTTTTAGCTTGATTTCTGTTTGTGCATTTATGGATATATGTAGGACAAATTTGATGAACGGATCTTTTGAAATTTCATATAGTATATATAAGAATGAAATCATTTTTATCAACATTTCACTCTAAAAAAAAACAGTTGATTAAATGAAGACATATCTAAGGCCCGTATTTCTAAGTAAAAGCTTAACTTTTATACTTTTTATACTTTCTCTTACCTATATATGTAATATATAGTAAAGTGAAAGTATTGCGATTGCAAAAAATCGATATCGATATTTCAACGGAAATACACGTTTAGAGGTTCCCTGAGTCTTATAATATGGGCCCCGTCAAATTGTCTGTCTGTGTATCCGTGTGTGTCCATGAAAGATTTCTCAGGCAAAAAGGTGCTCGAGGCTGAAATTTTATATTAATATTTAAGCTAGGTACCCATGTCGCTTGCTATTGAGTACTAGTTTACTAATGAACTTTTTTAGATTTCTCCTCCTTTTTTCTCAAAATTCTTTTTTACGAGTTTGATTAAAATTCATAAATAATTATTTATTAGATTATCTCTCTCTCCCTCTGTGTGTGTGTGTAGGTCAAGAAGATTTCTCAAAACAAAAAACTACTCAAGGCACTTAGTCACGCCAGATTTTTACTTTCTATTGTCTATATATGTATATATGTATATGATAAATTTATTCTAAAATATACGCAAGAGATTTTATTATTATTTTATTAGTAGAGAAAATTTGTTCTTGAAATATATATATAATAATGTTTTCACGGGTTAGTCCGTTATTGAGATTAACGTTTCGGCTCTCCTTTTGGAGCCATTTTCAAGAGTGTTGGGTTAGGAATTGATGGTTGTAGTGGTTTGTTTTCGGGGTTGCTAGCGAGCAATCAGGTAACACCTCGACCCGGGGAGTAGACAGATTGAGGCCCTGGAATCGATCCAAACTAACTAACAAGCTAACCGTCACCACACCATCCAACCAAACACTTCCTAAAAAACAATTCAACCAACCACTCCCTAGAACACAGAGGCAAACAGAAACATCCACAAACATCCTGAATCGAGAAGAGATTGAGGCCTCGAAGTCAAGCCAAACAGAACACTAACAGCACAACACCCAACCAAGTTCGTCCAATTATATATATATTAGTCTTTAGGAATTTGCATTTAGACTCCATCCTTATTTATTTATATTAATTGGTAGTCAATAAAGTATAAATAAAATGTTGTTGCTCAAGACAGGAAGCGAACTGCTGACCTTTCGTATTTGAGGCGTGACCTCTTCCTCTGCACCAAGGACTAAAATAATATTTAAAAATAATAAATGAAAATTTGACTGAAAGAGGGAATAAAATTTTAAATGAAAATTTATTGATTAATATTAAAATAGGAAGATTATAAGTGAAAAAATTATTATTAATGTAGGAGATATGAATGAATCCATTTCCCAATTAATTTCATAATCCATCTCGAATTCCCAAAAAAAAAAAAAATTTGACAGGCTTCAGAGCGATTTTATTAAATTCTAATATCAAATTCATTTATTATGTTTAACCAATTTGGTATAAGCTTATATAAAATACCAATTTTTTTATGGGTTTTGAGGCTATGTTCATATTTATTTAAATCATTTGGAACATGAATCGAGACTTTTTCCTCTTCTCCAAATCACAGGTTCCTAATTTTTTTTAATATAAAAAGGAAATTATAATTCAAAAATTAACTACATAACCTGGTGAAGAATTGTGTATTAGAAGAGGAGGGAGAAATTAGACATATTAATAAGAAGAGAGTTGAAAAAGACGGAACGAAATGTGAACAAGAGTAAAATTAGAAAAATATTAATAAAATGAATGTTAAGGCAGAGAAGAAATGATCATGACTAATTATTAATTTAATTAAATAGTCCGATATCTCAGGTGCCGAAAAGACTAAAAAATTAAGTTTCAGTACACAAAAGATTTTTATTCCTTCTTTTAAGAATGTCAAGATTCGCCTAGCCAATATGAACTGGCGGACGACACCAAGCAGTTCAATCATGTGTCTTTTTTTTCTATTTAGCCAGAATCAAGGAGTTTTAAAAAAAATTTGCAAAAATATGTATATATAAAATAAAAAAAATAAAATAAAAAAAACATGAATATGAACAAAAAGATTTTAAGAAAACTAATAGAAAAATAGATATTTTACAAAAACAAATATTTCGATTACATATTAAAATAATAAGCCTAAGAAAATACTTAATATTAATGATGACTATTTTTTATTTTTTAACCGATTTTAAATTTGGAATGAGGTTTCACCGGGGTATAAATAAGTGAAAAATAGCTTTAATCTTTATGAAGGTAAAGTCCCCTGGCTAGCCCGCCGATGGCGCAGCTAGTCCTAACTAAAATATATTGTATTTTGTATTATTGTAGTATTAATGGTTGAGGGTTGGACGATTTGCAATTTGAATATGGACTTATAGAAAATATATTTAGATGAGTATGGAAATGTGTGTATGCATTCAAAAAAATCTATTATATTATATAAATAAATGACCTCAAAGAAGATGAATAAAACCATATTTTTTTCCATAATCACTACCTTCATTTAAGTTAATTTTTATATACTTTCTCTTACCTATATATGTAAGATTTAGTATAGCGAAAGAATTGCGATTGCAAAAAAAATCGATGATCAACATTTCAACAGAAATTTAAAATCCAAATTAAAAATCCAAAATCAGTTCTTTACTCTTTTTAAATCTTAATTAATAATAAATTTTTCTTTAGTAAACAAATGATGAATAATGAAATGGTCATAAAATATCTTAAAAAGGTATATTTTATTTCCAAAATTTAATTTAATTAAAAAAGAAAACTAAAGATGGTTGATAAAAAAACTTCTTTTAGTTTTTTCAATATAATATAAACCGAATATATAGGAAACTTGGGAAATACAATTCCCTTATTTTATTTGAAAACTCGAGATTTCTAATAAAGAAATCTTTTATATTATATAGAGAGAGTTTTATAGAAAAAGTTGATCCATAGAAAGAATTTTATAGATAAATAGTAGTAAAATATTTAAAATTATTTTATTTATCCGTAATTTCAATTGGGTGGTGTAATCTAAAGTTCTTTGTTTAATAAACGATGATTTAGTCCCAAAGGAGATGATAGTGAATCTAAGTAAATAGAGAGAGAAGGGTGGGGAGAGTTTCTAGCTCCTGGAGATAGCAGAGAAGTTAATTTGAATCTACTCAACTAGACTAATTAGCTTCTCGTACTATCTTCGCTTAATGTATACAACTTATTGCAAACATATTATATGATCATTCTTCTATTATTCATTTATAAATTCTTAGGAGTAGCGGCTAGGGTGACAAGCTTGAAATTTGTAGATATATATTTAAATTTTATGTATAATTAATACTAGCCATGGGCCAAAAAAAACTCTTTTTTCAAGAACGCACCATTGAAGATACTAAAATAGATTAACAAATGAGAATAGATAAAGAAGATGGCACAAATTGTTGCTTCGTTTTTTTTTTTTTATGGAGGGTTATTATCTTACTTACCGATGAAGGGCAAGAAATTGTAATTCTGATCGAAGGTTGTATTATATTGTAATCGTACAATTAAAAGTTTTTATACAATACATTTTTAAATAAAATTTGTTAATTAAGGTGATTAATTTTAAGGGCCTTTATGGTTCGAGACAGTCAAAATTCAGAGATATAAATAATATACCGGCATAATAATTAGTTATATATTTATTTTATTATGTCTTTGAGATAGTTAAATATTTAAAAATATATAAGAAAACAAAGTTGCAAAAATTTTCCGCTTTACTTATTCAGGGATAACCATAAGTCATGTTGATTTCTAATGCTTTTTTTAGGCTATGCTGTTTATATTAATATAAATAAATATATTTTTAATAATGACTGGATAACAAGTATCTTAAGCGTTTGTTTAGAGCTAATATGACCTCAGATGCTAAAAAGTCTTACAAATAAGTTAAGTTAATTATCTTTACCCTATTTTTTATTTTCTTTTTTTTTTTTTAGAATCATAATCATAAATAAAATAAATCCCCCTTCCATTTAACAGATGGTTTTAATATGAAATTGCCCCAGCACTTCAGACAAATATCTTACTGATTTACCAATAAGTTTCAAGACTCGATCCAGTGAGAGCTGAAAAAATTGTGGTTTTAAATAGATAGTGGGTGGCCTTGTTTACCGCCACCTGCGGACTGATTCAACCAATACCTTGTTAGGCTCTCCTAATAGTGTGAGAAAGTAATAATTATTTAACTAATTATTGAAGATTATTTAAATTTAAAGAGAACTAAAGAAATTCAGTGTCAATAAGCAAGGCCAAGCCCTGTTGAACCGAACCGAACAGAACCTCGGCCTCTGAGAAACAAGTGCTGAACGTCCGCCATTATATTAAAACATTTTTATATTATTAATCTCAAAATAAAAATAAACATTAATTTGAATATTGTTTTCCTCCTGTCCTATTCCGTTCTGAACGATAAAATTTATTTGACTAAAAGGAATTTAAATAAATAAGGAAGCTGAATGACATCAGATAGAGAAAAAGACCAAAAAAAAAAATAAATAAAAAATATGGTTTTTTCTTGGAAACAAGTAAAAGCCTAATTGGGAATCCGCCAACATGATATATTGAGAATTTCAAATTTTCGTTGGAGAACTGGAAAGAAATTCAAATTGAGGTGAAAGAAGCACCTTTCCTGCTTAACCGAGATATATACAATAATAATTAAATAATAAATATAAATAGTTTATGATTTTTTCTGTCTTTCATGGAAACAAATTTTTCCAAATTTATTTTAGAGACCAATTAATTTTTTTTTTAGATATATGACTTCATTTAGACTCAGTTCATATTTATTTAAATTAATTATTAGTCAATATAATTTAAATGAATTTTATCGCTCAGGACGATGCGAACTATTTACCCTTAGATCATAAACAGGGCAAAGACCAAGTACCTTGATTATTTTACGAACAAATGAACCAGTGATAAATTCCGAGAAAGAAAAAATCTTTAATAAAATAAAAGGCCATATCTTCCTTATGTAAATAAAAGAATCTGGCTGCAAAAGAAAAAAACAAAAGCTAAAAATAAATATTGTAGAGAAAAAGGAAAGGATTAAAATGAAACTTCAAAAAAATATCTCTTTAAAACTAAACAAAACTGGTAGTAAATTGATATATTCGAACCGAGGAAACAAAATGGATGCCTACTTTTTATTTTAAAGCTATTGTATAGTTTTATTAAACAATAAAACTTTGTCTCATGAATTTCGAATAAAAAGAAAAAATATCTCTGCAGACAAAGGTTACGACCACTAATGAGTTTAGTATACGAAAAAAACTTATTAAACTTTCTCTTACCTATATATGAAATGTATAGTAAGAAATAGTGAGATGCGATCGCAAAAAAATAGATGGCGAGATTTCAATGGAAATACCCGTTTTGAGGTCCCCCTGGGAATAAAAAAATGGGTCTCGTAAATGGTCTGTCTGTCTGTTTGTATTTGTGTGTGTGTGTGTGTGTGGACAAGATTTATCAAAAACGAAAAAACTTGCGTGGCTGAAATTTTATATTTAAGCTAGGTTCCATCTTTAAGCTTTTAAATAAAATCGCTCAAAGGGAACTAGTACTTTACTGAAGTATTTTTTAGTTTTTTTTTTTCGATTTTCTCAAAATTCTCTCTAATGGTTTTTATTAAAATTCATATATCAATTATTCATTATATGATCTTTGAAATGTATTAACCCTCATCCCCCTCTAAAAAAAATTGTTTGGGGTCCTTTACTCTTGTATGTTTTTAGGTTTTTTGTGAATTTCTCTTAAACCATTCTAACAAATTTGATTATATTGGCTGTACTTTAGATAACTTTTAAGATATATCAATCATTTTCCATCTCAAAATAGTGTGGAGCCCTCAATTTAAAGGCTCCTTAATAAGCTTGCATATGATGGGCCATGGCGCACCTCATTTGCGCATGCCGGTTTGTACTTATCTTTCGCAAAACAAAATGCGAGTCATATGAAATTCTCATTCAATAAATAAAAGTTTGAACGGCTACCGTTCGCCGACGCAAAAACTCTGGTATAACGGCACATCACTTTCCTTCTCCTAGGTAAGAGAAAGTTGTGTGATGTGCGTTTTACACACCGGATTTTTTATTTTAAGAATAAGTATATTATAAGTTCAAATGATTGTTTTAAAGTTTAATCATGCACGAACAATTTAAAGACTGCACAAGATCTATTTCTCAGATAAATTCCATATTTTAAGAAGAAAGAGTTCAGAAAATATTGTTTTTTTTTTTTTTTTTTTTGTGATTTATTAATATAATAATAAAATCTGGTTTTATAAAATATTCTCTTTTACTTAAAAATCTTTTAGAGGTTAAAATATTTCCGATGGCTCGAAATAAATTATCCGAAGGGAGGTGGAATGAAAGACTCATTATGCGTGCCGGGGACTTTCCGTGTAGGGCGGAGGTAGCACAAGCTGTTCACCTCTAGATAAGAAGAATAACCCTTGTGAAAGGTAAAATGGGAAGAGCAGCAAAAGGGTGAGCAAATTAATCCCAAGATAGGTAGATAGCACATGCATGTCATGAGAGAGAGAGAGAGAAAAAGAGAGAGAAGTAGGGAAACAGCTCACCACACCGCACTTCCACCTCCACCTCACCACACTACCAACACCACCACTAAACAGTCACAATTTTCTTATTACCCTTTTAAATTAACCTTTAATTTCTTTCGAAACTTAAAAAAAAGGCAACTTGCTTTTTGTGTTGAATTATTGGTTGAGTGCGTTTAATATTCAATAATTTTTTTTTAATAACATAGTGTCATAATTCGAAAATTAATTGTTTTACTTATGACATTCAAATTTGATATTTTTATTATTTATTCTTCACATAATTCGAAAAAAATTCCCTTAAGGGTTTGTACCTATGCGAGGACGTGGGTAATTTATATTAATTGAAAAGGATGCAAGACAGGAGCAGCCAAAAAATACAAAGCCTCCGGATGCTTAATGAATCTTGAGACGTTTCGTGTCAAATTTATCAGTCGTGGATTCATTATAAAATGCCCAGAGTTAGTTGTCATAAAGGTGCAAAACATGTATATGAGATGTATTGTTAATATGTGTAAACAATGGCGACGCATTGTCCCCATTGATTTAATTTGTGGGAATAAGCATTCTCAGAAAATAAGTATTGTATATTTATTTTTTTGTTTTATTTGTATTCCTTTATTTGATATACTTGTAATTTTATGTAAACTGGCCACCAGCTATGAATTAAAAAAAAAAAAAGCATCACATTGTGTGGTGGGCCAGCTTACTCTATTTGTCAGAGAGATATCACAAGAAAAAAAGAAGATATTTTGAAGAAAAGACCAAATTCATTAATTATAAGTTTTTTTGATAAAGTAAAAAATATAGTGACATTTGCGCTCGCCAAGATGTCTAGTACCAAATATATAAAGGAATAAAAAATATCTAAACACGACAAATATTGAAAAGATTTAAATAATTTCTTCTAATAAAAAATGAAAATGAAAAAAGATAAATAAAGAAATTTTTAGAAAATGAGTTTTTTTTTTATGGCTATAAAGTTAATTAATAATATTCTAATTCATTTTTTTTTTTTTAATTTTACTATAATGTTATTAATATTATGTTATTTGTATTATTTTATTGTTTCAATTTTAAGGTCTATGAATATATTTTGAACAATTGTTTATTTTTATTTATATGTATAATTGCGTTTACCCAATGGGCTGAATGGTTTCGGCCAAAGCCGACAATAAACAAAAAAAAAAAATTAATTTGAGTAGGGACGTGATTCCCCGGCTAAACTAAATCTCCTCCCACGATAGAGTTCAGCAAAATTGGTCGTTAAGTTAGCTCTTGGAAAATGAAATTTTTTCCAAGTATCTGTCCCGTTAACTTCCGCCATATCTAAATCAAAACCATTTATTACGCTTCATTAAAAATTATTAAATTTCTTAAATGAGAATTTATAACTCACTTTAAATACTAAAGCTCCCGTAGTGTATCATAAAGTAAAACATGAATTTAAGATGCGTAAATAAATACGATGTGAGGTCATCTTGACAAAAACAAATTTAACCAAGTATCTTAATAAAAATAAGTAATGTCCGGAGTGATACTAAAATAAAAAGAAATATCTTCAACTCATAAAAGATTTTAAAGCGAAATTAAAATTACTAAACTAAAAAAAAAAAATAAAGTAAATTTTATTGATTGTTTTGATTTTGAAAAATTTAGGGCTCAAAATTTAACTGTTTAAAAAATTTATTCGGTTAAAAAAGAGAATAATGAAAATATGGACAAGCAAACACGTAAGCAATTTCAGCTCAGCTCCAATAAAGAAAAAAAAAGATCAAACAAAATTTCACTGGAAAAAACAGTCATTAAAAATACGAGTTATAAGTCGTCGGTAGTTTAATCATTTATAAACATATAATTACCTATGTAAGGTCCCTGGGGGGACGGGGGACGGGGGGGCAATTGGACAGAAAAGGAGTAGAGAGATGAAAGGCTCCTCACTCTCAAATTGGAAGGAATGGAGGGTGCACGATGCATCGGGGGTAAATAAACAGGGAATGATTTTTTTGTTGGTTTTGAGGGTTTTTAAGACTTTAATTAAAGGGTTTCCCTTCAAAGAAAAAAAGTAAGATCCTAACGGCATAGAGAGCGAAAAGACATAAAATAAATATTTGTAATAATAAAAGTATCTTTTTTTTTTTTGTATTTTATTTCTTTGGTTTTTTTTTTTTTGTGTAGATATATTTTGGAAACTTTTTCCTTCCTCAGGGCCCTAAACTATTGGGCGACAGAGACATTTGGGTGTCGATAAAGTTTAAAATTTAGGGAAAAAGGGATCTGGACAAGTTTAATTTATATTTCTTAGTGTCTTAAAAAACAAATAAATAAATAAATCAAAACATTTTTTAACTCTTCAAAATTCTTATTCTAAATTCCATTCTCCTTAATACTAATTAATAATAATTAAATTTATATTCTGTCCATGTCATTTATTAGTTTCCGGCACTGAGTAAGTTCCGGAATCGACATGAAAAAAACCAAAGAAATAAAATACAAAAAGAACAGATAGTCTCATTTTTTAATATATTACTAAAAATTTTTATTTTAATTTATAGGCTTTTTCGTCTTCTATAGCCATTTGAACCTTAAATAGACAATTTCCCAAATCTTGTCTGCATAAAAAACCAAAGAAATAAATAATAAATCTATATAAAAACGACAAATAGTCTAATTTTATTTTATTTTCTGGGGCTGGATGGCTTTGGTTAACAGCCTTTAATAAATTTAAAAAAAAAAAATGTAAAAAAAAAAAAAACGTTCCATTCCAATTATCCATAATTAAAAATAAAAAAAAATTGATTTTCTTTAAATTTTTGGTTCGGAAAGACTTTGGGATGAGTAAAAGACAAACGTTTAGAATTCACGGATCAGTAAATCAATATTTGAGACCTCGCTAAACACAATCCTTACACCCCCTCTCCCCTATATAGGATAGGACATAAAAGGTTTTATAATAATGATCATTATACATTCATTTATTAATTGGAAGTGAAATCTATATCCCAACTGAAAATGCTCTTTACACCTACGTGTATATTTTTTATCTCCAAATATACATTAAATTGAAATAATAGCCTTTCCTGATTCATGGACCACCGGTTGGCAATCGTTGGTCTAAGATTAAATTAATTATAAAATAATTATTTTAGAATTTTGTGTAATTTTACTAATAATTAATACATTTTAGTGAAGCTAAAGAC
>JAAAKE020100199.1:0-18601 GCA_010014785.2 Anisolabis maritima
GAAAGTGATGTTTAGGGCGTATCAAGGTTTTAGGAGTTGGGAGGAAATATCAAGTAGGTTTCAAGAGCCAAATTATTTAGGTAGGATAGTTCATAGGAAGAAATTTCATAAGCCAAGATTCTTGAAAAATATAGGTTTGCATTCGTTTGTAGGGTCTGGTATTGATTTGTGGAACAGACTGTCTGTCACTACTTGGGCTTATAGTCCTCTGCCCCTATGATTAAATCGATTATAAATTTTGTCAAGTCCTAACGCACTAGAGTTGAGTAAAAATTTTATTTAGTTCTCAAGCTCAGAGATTAGCTCAGGTAGATTGAGGTCGTACCATCCTTGTTAAGGTTTTGACCAGGTTTTTCTTAACAGCTTAAGGCGAATGTCGGGATTGCTAATACGTCATTTACTCCTGGTCACCTGTTATTGCACCCAATGTTTGATCATGTTTTTATCTTTTTCTTTCGATGGAAATGTATGAACATGTTAATGAGCATACGTTTCTTTCTTTTTTTTTCCCTTATATTTTTTGTATTTGTTTTGTTAATAGTTTGTTGTTTTGTGTTATCTAATTTATAAATTTGTATTTGTGTTTGATTGGACCTAGCCACCGAGGACTTGTGCTTCTAAGCAAGTCGTAAATAAATTTATTTATTTATTTAAGCGTGTTGCAAGGTCGCAAATAGACATATATTTTTAAGAAATGTTTCGAAAAGAAAAGCGCTATAAACTGGACCTTGTCCATCCGTCCGTGAATTTACAGAGTCAAAACTACAATAGATTCCGCGTTTTTTTGTTTTTAATAGTGCGGCATGTATAGGGCCAAGTAAGAAAATTTATTTTCTAACATGTCTGGGCAACTAATTCCCTGTTTTTTTCTTGTTTTTTTTTTTAAATTCAAATTTATTTTTTTTTCAATTTGAAGTGTAGCTTCTCCTTGTTACGGTCGTCAAAAGTCCATAAATATGACCAAGAGAAAGAACAAGCTGGCCCGTCGTACAGCCTGCTGCCTAATGGGATAGAAAAGGACTAAGAATTATAAAATCCGAGAAGAAATACCAAACTTAGCACAAGTAATTCGAGGTCCCATTCACGTACTCATGTGAATTTGCTATTGATATTACTTATTTATAATCTTTCGCAGCGAAACCAAAATGAGTATAAATTTAAAAAAGCAATAAATAATTTCACAATTAATTGTTTTTATTTTTATCCAATCAAGGAAAAAATTTTGGTGCAAATTTTTTTTTTTTAATACTTCATATTTAATTAATTAGGGTTCTTCAAACTTTTTTTTATATATACAATATATTGAGAAGGGAAATGCGAGCCCACCCCAGAATTACTTTTCAGAGCAGTGGTTCTTAACCTTTTCTATTGCTGGTATCCCTTGAGTTTTTGTTTCCGCAGCCCCATGCAAAAATATCAAATTTTTATGTAATGTAATGGGGAGAAAAATAAAATAAAATACAATTATCTGGTATACGGTGTAAAAATGCAATTTATTCATGAAATTCAGAAGTAACGGCTTAATGAACTACTGATGCAGAATGGGAGGCAAAATCAGTGTTGCCAACCAAGTCCCTGCCTTGAAGAGACTTAAAAAATGGTACCTCTCCTCCAAAGATGATAGTATACTTGCATTACCATTCTAATTCAAACGTTCAAGTTAGGGACTTTTTTTGAACTAGTATTTTATATTAAATTTAAATTTTACTTATATTATTTTCTAGTTTTAAACAATAACATGTACAAGGGTAGGCATATATTGTGATAAACAAAAACTTGGGCCTAAATTACTAAATTACAAAATGTTTCTTGATCAAAACGTCTCTCTCACCTGAAGAAACATTTTGCACTGCCAGGATGCGTGTGCCCCTGGATAAAAACCACTGCTCTAGAGTAGCACAGTCAGTCAGTCCCAGTCACAATTGACAGAAAAGTTATAAAGAAAACAATGTTTAAGTAAATTATCTCCAATTATAAAACATATTTTTCAAATTTCTATTTCACATAAGTATAATGAGAACACATTCCAAATATTTTGAATGATCCTATTTTAATTAAACTCAAAATATTGACCAAGTGGATATGTGCTACAACGCCATAACTACCCCTGCAAAAGGCATCATAAAAGATTTAATATATTATTAATATTATGTGTATCTTGAAAAATTCTTTTCATTTTACATGAGGGGAGGGGTGAAGAAAAGGGAGTGGGGGTTGGTAACACTATTCAAATCACACCATGCAGAAATAAATTTTAAAAAAATTTTTAAACGTCAATAATGAATATGCATTTTGATTTATAAGAAAAATTTCGTTTTATTTAATACAAACAAATACATTTATTTAATTAAAATTTTAAATTTAATAGAGAGATTAAATTTATTAATTATTTAGATTGCCAAATGTCCAGGTTGATTTTGGAAATTGACCTAAAATATGTAGACACAGAGGACCATCAACTAAATTGTTAACAGATACGACACATTTCGTGTCATATGCCAAACAATCCTGAGAAATTATTCAGGAGATATAAAAGAGATGAATTATCTCTTGAAATTTGAAATATCATGATCAAGGTCAATCGACTGAATCGAAAGCTCGATTACGCGTGGATTTTTGTTTTATATTTATGCAATGTAATTTAGTCGTAAACAAGTTTTTTACTAAAAAAATTATCCTTTTAATGTAAATAATTTTTGATTGGTAGATCACTATGTTCTTTCCCACAACAAAACGTGAGATTAATGTTCACGTTTGGAATATTCGATTGTAAAAATATTGTAAAAAATAATTGACTTTGTATTAATATTAATATAATGAATTAATTAAAAGCAATATTTGCTCGAAACCAGAAATCTTTATTAAATATAAGTATTTTCCTATTAGTATTTTATTTTTTTTTAATATGATTATAATGAGTATTTTACTTTTGCTAAAAATCTTATTATTAAAATTATTTGATAAATTTTTTTTAAACAATCATTTTCAAAAAAAAAAAAAATAAAAAAAATAATTTATAATTTTATTATTTAACAGACGCTTCTTCCCCCCCCTGACCAGTTCCCCCCCCCCCCCCCGGCCGTCGCCTCCTGCAGCTTCTAGCGTAGATGCTACATCTCATGGATGCCTGTCCAGTAAGACTTTGAATCCCCTCTGCTATTTCTAAGATTCCGATTAATAATCTTCAAATTTATTATAAAATGGTTAGATATTAATATTCTCATTATTAATTCTCATTAAACTCCACTAAATCAACGACTTCCAATGACTCTTGACTAAATATTAAATTATTTTGCTTTGAAAAATGCGAGTAAAAGAACAATTTAAAATAAATTAAAATTATTATATTCTCCGGTTAAAGTAATTAAAGAGGAAAGTTATAAGAATAAAGGGAAGTTCAATCGCAATCGAATGGAGATAAAAGTAAAGAGAGACAAATGCAGTTGATAAAAATTCAATTGGGAAAAAGAATTTAGATTAAATATAATTTAAATCTAAATCTTCTATATGCTTTAGCCACTTAAAAATAAATAAATAATAAAAAAATCAAACTAACATCTTTGTTAATGAACTCAAATAAGGAGCCTTCATTAAAATTTAACTTTTTTTTTTTATTCAAATTCATAGATAAATAATTCTTTTATTAATTTAAAATTTATTAACTAAGAGATTTTCAAGGAGGAAGAGCACCAAAGAAAAGTCTGACCTAGCGGGGTCATATCCCTTTTGCACCAGGAGGATAAATATTATAAATAAAATTCATGAATGAATTTTTTAAAAATTATAGCAAATCTAACTTTTTAAATTAATTAATTATTTTTATTGAAATGCAATAATAATTATTTTTAAATTTATTTCTAGCAAGAAATGAAATTATTGAGATAAGATGTGAAAGCTCGTCGGGCAGAAGAATTCTTCTTATTTGATATTGAAAACGCAGCAAAATGAAAAAGACTTTTTCTATATAATAATTCACGATAACTCCAAATTTAAATATATCATAATCATAATTATACTTTTTCTCTTTGCTTGATATAAATAAGTTTATTAGACTTATATATACATATGTATATATATGTGGGATAATGTTTTCACGGGTTGGTTCGCGATGATTGTTGATATTAACTCTTTTCGGCTATGCTTTTTCCATTTTCAAGACCCAACAGCATTGATCTGAACAACCCACGCGGACCAACCCGTAAAAACATTATTCGACATATATCCAACCGCGGAAACCTTCCAAAACATATATATATATTCATTAATAAAATATTTAATTAATTAATTCTAATTTCTTTGAAAAATAAAAAAACAACTGTTTTGTGCTTTGATGTTATTGAAGTAAAATTATCCATTCAAAGAATTAATCTTAAAATAGAATGGATGAAATTAAAAGGCAGTGAATAAGAAATATATATATATATGTTGCAGAAAATTCACATTTTTCAAAAATATGATAAAAATAAAGAAATAATTTTCACAAGAAAATGAAAATCTCGTGGTCATTGGTAAAAGTGAGGGGGTTCAGGGGGTTCAAGAACTCCCCCCCAGGAGTCTTCAATAAAAATTTAGAAATTAAAAATTATCATCCGTTCTAGTAGTTAATAAAAAATTAAACTCAATGTTCAGAATTTGCTTATATATCTTTATATATGGGATATATAAATTTTGAGGCTCCCGCCCATCATACGCTTTTCTTCATTTTCTAAGTGTCCGTTGGTTCTCTTCCCATCCAGAGCAATTATATTGGCTAACAATTAATTTTAATAAATCTAAATGACAAAAAAAAAAAAAACTTAAAAAAAACTAATAATTTTCATAAGATTAAGAAGTTTTATATTTTAAAACAGCATACTTCAAGCTTAGACGTCTTTTTCGGGGGACGGGCGGCTCTTGAAAAAATAGGGAAGCAATATCTGAAACTATTTACGTATTTATAAAATTTTATTCTATTCTATGTTGAAAAGTAAAAATAGATTATTTTATTTGTTTGGTCGTTTCTCGACTCGAATATTTGCCCCTCGTTCTCGATTCTCGTCTCGAAAATGAGACGAGCTTCACATTTTCTCGTCTCCGAGTGGATGATTACTGATAATTAATTATCATCTTTATTAAATAATAGTTTTTTGAAAAGTAAAGTTAGAATAATATGATATAAATTAAAAATGTGTATAAATGAATAAATAATTACATTTAAAATATTTTTAATTTGAGAAAGTTATATTACGAATTACACCAGATTATTTTTATTAAAAAAGAATCATTATATAATAGTATGTAATTTAACTATTCTAGTAAGATTTTCAATAGTATTAGTTTAAATTTATTCTAATTAATTTCAAATGTTTTACAATGTCTGATGCATTTTCAATTGGAAGAGGTAATTAAGTGGTAAGGGGTGTTGAGATCTCAGAGGAGAGAGAGAAGAGGGGAGGAGAGAGAGAGAGAGAGAGCGAGGAAATTTCATTGCTGCCAGCGGATTTAACTAGAAAAAGGGAAAAGTTTTATAGAGCTGGTTGGAGCCCACAAGTTCCGATTCTTATTATGATAATACGATTCTGAAAGGCGAACGTCAGCTTGCAAAGACACAATCCCTGTACTGAAGAGACTGGATACATTCGAGATTTATATTAGCAACATAAAAAGCTCTGGCGCGTTGCTCAGCAATATTTTTATGTTTTTATCCGTCGTCAGGCACTTTACCTAGCTACCCGGAATCTCTACATGTTTTTTGAACAAATGATATTGTCACAATAAGGGTTTTCTAAATATTTCCAAACGGAAGGCATTAACAAGTTAAATGGTGAGAAAGTGTGAGTGGAACGATCTATATTCAACCCTTCCTTCCTACTTCACCTTCCTTACCTTAATCTAATGATATATCATCACAAAAGAAATACAATTCCCTTTCTTTTAATGAATCCTAATCAATATGCATTCGTTTAAACTTTTAAAGAGAAAAAAAAATCCCTTGACTATTTACAAAAAGTGTATAAAAGACAAAGCAAGAAACCTAAAAAATATCTATTATTATCAAAATAAATGTATACAAAGTATATCAAATTCAATCAAAGTACTATACAAGATATTTGTCAAAATATATGAATAATTTGTCATCCTATTTAATCGAAATTTATACAATATAACGTACTGTAGATAGTTATATACGTTTATATGCATTTACATATCTCCATTAATGGACTATTTTATGACACATTTTGGGGGAGAGGTCTAATTTCAATAAAAATTTTATTCATGCATCTAATTATAACTAATTGATGTAATAATTATTAAAATTTTGAAATTGATATTTTATCAAGAATAGAAAGAGAGAATCCAAAAAATTATTTCAAAAATTCTTCAGCAAGTTTTTGATATGCAGGCTAGATATAAAAAAACGTCATGAAAATGTCTCTTAAAAATAAAGTAAAATTTTGCTCTCTTTTTAAAAAATGGTTAATTTTTCAAAATTTGTTTGTTTAAGAGCCATTTCAAGATATTAAAGCATGAATAAAAAAATATGATAGTGTATATTTTCGGGATCCTTACGTTTAAAATCAACTGTTTAAAATCAAAATTTAAGACTTCGAGAGGAAGATCTACTCTTTCAGATATAACATAATTTTTTTGTAATTATAGTTTACATTTGTTTTTAAAATGAAAAATAAATCTTTAGGGTTCAAAAGCATCAAACTTCAGAAAAAAATAAATAAATAAAAAGAAAGAAAAAAAAGGGAAGATAAGCAAAAAGCTTTTTTTGTGTTTGCTTAATTTAGAAAAAATAAATGTATAATTAAAATGTTTGATTTGAACTAATAATTGTAAGCTTCCGTTCTTAGCATATTTCAATTTATGAGAGAGAAATTAATAAATCAGAGCATAAAATAACCCTTAATTAACATTCATTGCAAAAATGGATTCCACCAGTTTTTAATGTATTAGTAATAGAGAGAACGATAGGACTCTGTCTTATGTGATTATGCTTAAAAAATGTTTAAAAAGGGAAGTAATCTAAGATAGAATTTGAAACACACAAAGCAATTCATTATTTAAATAGTAAAAAAGAAAAGTATTTATTATGCTGTGGGAGGCTGATAATGGAATAAGGCCGATTGCAACAACAAAAAAGAAGTCCAAAGCTCTTTCTGCTTTGAGAAGACGTTTCGGACAAAATTTATTGATCCATCTTCAGTCACTTATTGGCTCTTTGTGATCAGGCCCAAAGTTGTCATGAATAGTTGTATATATATAATAGATAATGAAAGAAAAGGGTTTCACCAGCACCTTATCCTTCTACCCGATCAATGCCAGTGATTATAATAAATATTTTAAAAACTAAAATAAAAAAGTTGAATCTTTATATTGTTCTAAAAATGTATAAATAACTTTATTTAAAGTATGTAAAGAAGAGGAAATGTTTTTTTTTTTTAGAAATAAATTTTTCATTAAAACATATTTGAGGATTATCCATGCAGGCTTAGAATTTATTCACGCCTTAGATTGTATCTAATTAAACAAATCACCATTCTTTATTCTTTTGTGGTGAATTGTCATGGAAACCAGTGCTGATCTCAAGAGGATGAATTGCTTTTGCGAATTGGGAAAGGGGAGTTCCACCCCTCCCCCCGGAACACCCCTTCGAGGTGAACTCTGAACTCGGAAGGTCGATTTGATCTCTCCCGTTTCTTTAGGGAGTTGTAATCTAACCAATTCAATTAGTGAAAACTAAACATAATCAGGATTTCATTCTTTTGGAATATTTTTCTTGAAATTAAATTATAGGCTTTCTCTCTTCATAAAGGAGAAAATCTACTATCGTTGGAAAATTTAAACCACTTGAAATTTCATCATATTTCTGGATTTAACTTAACAAGCTTGGTATTTATTATGTACACTTAGTAAAAATCTCGTGGTTTATAAATAATAAGAGGTTTATATAAATAATTAATTGGAAAAAAATAAATGTGATAATAAAATATAAACATGACTAAATGGTTAATATAAAAAAAATAAAGTCAATAAAAAGAAAATTCAAAATATGGCTCATCGAGCAATCCTTAGGAGTCTTTTAATATTGCATGCATCTTAGTTGTTGCTAATCATAGAAACAAAATCTCTTCTTGTTTTCATATGTTAAGTGTAATAAATTTATTTTAAATTGTAGCTATTAACTCTAAAATGAGACGTTAAGGAGAGAAAAATTTGCGTATTAAAAGATGTTTTTTATAATTAAATCTCTAATGATAATGAAAGCAAAGAAGTAAATGTTTCTTTTGATAATAGGCATTTGGGCAACAATTGTACTGATGAAGAACATACCCAATGTTCGAAAAGTTGGAAAATTAATTGAAAAATTAATGAATTTGGCTCCCTCTTCCTCCTCTCAAAGCTGAATTTATTTCCATTCTATTAATAGTTTACAATCTTGTTTGATCTAGTTTACAAAAAATTTTCATGTTCTGTTTTCTCAGAACCTTCAAATGATATTTATTTTAATTTCCCAATATTACTGAATAGTAATCTATGATTTAACGTTTATTATTCTCTACTCCGACAGACTTTTTATCCCTCCCTATTGTTCAACCTTCTCTTATTTCATTTAAATGCTTTTTTATTTGTACATATTAATACTCAACTCTATTAAAATTTACACGCTTCTGTAATTCACATAAAAACGGATAATAAAAGAAAAATTCAATTGCTGAGTTTCTTTACTTTCTCCTCTTTAGAGAAA
This sequence comes from Anisolabis maritima, assembly GCA_010014785.2. Lineage (NCBI taxonomy): Eukaryota > Metazoa > Arthropoda > Insecta > Dermaptera > Anisolabididae > Anisolabis > Anisolabis maritima. The sequence continues at coordinate 8,735 of JAAAKE020100199.1, forward strand.
AAGAAATTAGAAGAAATTTATTAAAGAAAAAGTACGTTTGAGTGACTCAACACCTTTCTCTTTTTTACTCGCTTACTTTATCCATTATATTGCTGACCATATCAGATTTTTTTTATAAAAATCCTATAATAATAGAGCTTATTGGAATCCAAAATCTTCATTGACAATTTCTTCGGATTTCGTTTATGTTTTCATTTAAAATTTTAAAGAGGTTGGTTCATAGATTGTAAGGTAGGGAACTAAAAAGTCAGCAAGTGTTAAAGGAGAACAATTACCTTGAAGAATTTTAAGTTAAGCGTTAAGATAGTTAAGTTAGATTGATTGGAGATATTGCTTAAGCATGAACGCACAAGCGCTCCGTCATCAGGAACGAGCTATACAAAAACTATATAAAATAGCTTTTTCATTCTGTGCCTTGATTCTTGTTATTCCCGTAATGCGGGGTCGGCATAAGAAATTAAGAATGCAACCCAGAAAGAAGTTGAATCTAAGCCTGAAAAAGTACAAGAAGAAAAGGCGTTAATATTGATTATTCATTTTCAATTTAGAAAAAATAAATATTTTTTATGATCTATTTAATTTTGAAATCTTTTTTTGTTATACAAAATTTCAATCCTACACATCATATACGTCGCTTAACGTAAATTTAATTCCAAGGGTTCTATCACCAATCTCACTTGTTTGGACAATTATACAAAAGTTTTTACGTATTAATAATTAAGAATTCATCTCATTTTTCAATTGAAAATTTCTTTGTTTAGACATTTTAATCTTGGTTTTACTAATTATAATTTCAAATGTCATTTTCAACTTTTAAAGTTATATTTCACAAACATTTAGAATTTTAGGTTTAATTTATTCGCTTGTTAATTTTATTTGATTAGTTTATTTCCATGTTTTTAATTTACTTAATTTTATCAGAATTTATTATTAATATTAGAGTAGTTTAAGAAATAGACGGGTTACTCCCGCCATTTACCCGAACAACGGCAAAAGACTACATGAGTTAAGTGAGCACGAAACAATTTTTTGGGGAGGGGGATAACGGGTCATCTAATAAATAATTGATATATGAATTTTAAATAAAGTCGTTAGAGCAAATATTAAGAATATCCAAAAAAAAATAAATAAAAAATACATTAGTAAAATACTAGTACTCTGGCCGAAACACACACACACACACACAGCCAGACCATTTTGTGAGATCCATTCTTTTAGACCCAGGAGACTTTAGACAATCGCAATACTTTCTCACTATATATTTGAAATATAGGTAAGAAAAAGTAAAAACAAATCACCCTTCCAAATTAAGTATATATATATTTAGATATATAGGTAGATATATCAGTCCGAAAAATACAATACTTTTTACTGATAAGGATAAGAGAGCACAAGAGGGGCAAAGAAAATTTTATATTTATCATTTTTGGTTAAATTCATAAATTAAATTTATTTAAAGTAAACTAATAAAGAAAGAGTGTAAAATAAAATCGTCATTAAGAAGCGAGAAGAATTAATGAAGGGCTCTCTTTATATGACATTCAGTTTAAGGTAAGATTAAGCTGAATTTTCCTAATTTTTTAAAAATTACACTATACATAGTATTTTATAAAATTAGATTCGTTGCTATAATTAAAGTAATGATGCTCGATAGATTGATAGATGACTCAGGACTAATGGCTTATTAACACCCACTCAAAAGGAATTTTCCGTATAATTCGATAGACATACATATGCAAATAGGTATAATAATTTACATATTTAACTATCCGTTAATAGCGAATCAATGACTGGAGATTGAATAAAAGACGAACCATTTAACAAACCCGCACAGTTCCTAATAAGAATATCATTCAAACAAATATCCTTCTCAAAAAGATGGGCTGCTACCCGAGAGAAGGAAAGAAACATTTAAATCCAATAAGTCAAATTACATTAGTGTGACAAATTTTTAGCCTAGCATAGGAAAAAATAAAAAATAGCACACAAAAGGGGAAGCTAAGAAGTCTTACTACAAATAAAAAAAATGTAAATTAAATAATCAAAATTAAACAAATCTTAGTATGATTGCACACTCATTTCTTTTTCACTTGATTTAAAAACAGTATTCAAATTATAGACACGACCTAGGAGAGAAACATGTCGGCCCCTCCCACAGCCTCAAGCTTGATGTGAGGGGAGGGAAAGTCTATAATGTGTTACAAGAATTTGTAAACATATTAGGAGTACCCAATATATTGTTTTAGCTCCCGGCACTAAGTACAAGTACTTTTGAAAAGTACTCAAAATAATAGAAAACAAAATTTGCCATACCAGTACCCAAAAAATAATTAGAAGTACTTTATTTTAAGTATTTTTTTTAAATAAACAAATCGATTTTCTTAATATAGCTTATAGTTATTTTCCCTTTAATCTATTTGGAGTATTTTGCTTGAACCGGCTTGGTTCCTGGATATGTGTTGGACAAACCAAAGAAAAGCTGCTCTCCTAGTAGCTACAAATGCTAACCGTCCAGAAAGAAAGTGGAGAAGAGATGTTAATGCAGAGTTCGCCTTTAAAACAAGACGCAAACAACGGCTACTCAGAGGAATATATTTGGTTGTACTGTATGTATTTGCAGGGAAAAAGAAAGGTCTTTAGAATGAGTCGTAAAATCTTTTTAACATGAAAAGGGTTTCTAGAAACTATTTTTAAACATAAAACAAAATTGTCAGTAATATTTAGCAATTTTTTATTTAAATAATTAATAAGTTATAAAGAATATTTATGTATAATTTGCTATCATTTTCTATTATTTATTATTTGCCCATTTGAGGCAAAGCTCGTTTCATAATCCAAGGACCTGTTGTTTATTTTCCTTCTGGGTGTTTGGGGGGGAAACTAAAACCTTAATTTCATCAAAATCCAATGAATGATATTTTCGGGGGTTCAAACCACGCCTTGAGTAGTTGAAATCATTTGCACTCTTTCTTACCTTTGTGTTATGTGCTATATACTAGTAGTAGAGAATAAGAAAAGCTGAAAAAATTCGATGAGATTTCGAAGAAAATACACGTTTTGAAGTCTCCTTTTGCAACGGTAAGTATAATTAATCAAAATCAAAATTTTAAAAAAGTTTTTTTCAATTGATAAATTATATCGTTGCAAAAGTTATGAATATCAAGACTAATAGTTTCTCTTAATGCGAACAAATGGCGTTACTTTCTTTCAAAGGCCATTTGTTTATCAATTTTATAATTCTTATTTCTTTTTTAATTTAATTTGTTGCTTTTATTACATAAATTATCACTTTCATCCTTTTTATATATTATTAATTAAATAATTTGCTTCCCTACAGACATTAAACAATCATTTATCATTTTGGCCATCTTATATTTTTCATATGATTTTAATAAAATTTGAGATTTTCCTCTTGGTATACTTAATTGAAATAGTCTTCAAACTACTCAGGAGGTGATTTCCACTCTTTTAAATATTAGGCTCTTTATTTTTAACTTAAAGTTTATAAATTTTCAGATTCATCTTCTCGGCCTTTTGCCTAAGTTAGAAAAGTAGCCTTTTCTTGATTTTTCTCTAACCAATGGATTAGGGTGAGGAGGAGATATATAACACTTTATTTATATCGGAAAAATTATTTAAATTGGTATGGAACTAATAACTGTTTATGACTTAGGATATGGATTCTTCTGCTTTAAAAACAGGAAATCACAGTCGAACAGAAGTTTTATACTAAACACCCAGGCGGTCCAGGGTTGAAGCTCCCTGGATAAAGGCGGGTCCCGCACCTATTATTATATATATATTATATATATATATATATATAGTAATAGGTGCCCGGCCTATATATATATATATGACTATTTAATATAAGCAAAGAGATCGAAGTGAGAAAAAGATAGTAGTCGCTTTTTTTCTGGTATTTCAAGTATTTATTGATGTTTTCAAATTGAAAAGAAAAACCCCAAATGTTCCTAGAGCTGGAAATGTTGGCGCAAGCCTCGCATATTTAGGCAGGTTATTGATGCGCTTATATAGAACAAACAATTTCTTGTTACGAATGTTTGTTCACATTTAACACATCTATGTTTACTTGATTGAATCCTCTGGGTAAATTTGCATGGATGGGAAAAAATTCCCAACTTTGGATTGTTGTTATACTTTACAAAACATAAACCTAAATATTATTATTTTTATTGTTAAAGTTTGAGCTAGTTTAGATGTACTTAATACAATTATGATAAATTAAAGAGTAAAGCACATTTCAGTAAAAATTGCACTCGATTTAAATAATTTTCCTTTGTAAAAAAACTAACATGCCTTTGGAGGATCGTGAAAAGAATATACAAGAGCTTTATAGAGATTTTTGTATTTATTAATGAAAAAATATTTTTTTTTGATAAAGAGATTTTTTTATAATGGCAATAGAGAGAGAAGAAGAGAAGAGAGCTGCCTGATCCGCGGGTTGCCTATTTTTATTTCATTATTTAAAATGGAAAATGTTAAAAAAAATTAGATGGATTTTGATTTAGTATTATAGAGATATTTTTTTAATGCTTATAATTATTTACTTGTCACATTCTGTAAAAAGGAAGCTGCTTTGGCATATGAACCGAAGGTCCGGGGCGAGTCAGAAAATGAAACAAATTCACGAGTCCACCTTAGACGGGGCCTCTACGATCCAATAAATTGAATTTATAAATGTTATGATATTTATATAAATCTTAATTTTTATAATCATTGTTTCATGTGAAAAAGATACAAGCATTAATAATTTATTTATTATTAATCTTCTTTACATTAAGCAACTTCTATAAAAAGTAAAGAGAAGAAAATATTCATTTGCATGATCTATTTTTCCTGTAAATAGGCTTCTTGGCTGCTTGCTTCAACTGGGGACAAAGGACCAGATACGCTCTCAACTAATTATTCTATCCAAAGAATAATTTCTTAATGGAAGTTTCATGTAAAGAATTTTATTATTTCTACGAGAACCTGCCTGTTATTAAATTTTGGCAAGTGAATTAACTATATAAATAACCGTTTATTCAAGTTTTAATTAATTATTCTTTTAAGAATATTAAAAAATAAATCTTTATTCAAAAATTATTATATAAACATATTGTGTATATATATGTTTATTTATTTTTATATTAACCAATCTGTTAATAAAAGAAAAAAAAAAATAATTACACAGTTGCTTATTTATAGCGGGAAGAAAGCAAAAGGTCAACCTTATAAGGGTCCTGCTATCTTCCTTTATATTAAAAAATAAATTAATTATTAAAAAAATATTAATAAATTAATGGAGTGTAAGAAAAGAGAAAGCGCATCTGCAATTTATTAAGTTATTTATTTTACATGTTTGCTTTTTTAAAATATTATTGTGTGAATTTCATAAGTGTGAAATTTTATTCAGAGTATTTTTTTTTTTAAATTAAAATTTATTCTCTAAAACAGCTTAAAAACAATTATTAGAAATATTTTGGATGAAATGCCTAGGTCTTAACAAAAATAAAAGCACGTATAAGAGACAAAGAGACCATGTTTTGCCTTTTATTATATACGTACGATAACCTTATCGTATTAAAAAGATCCAACAGCTCTCTCTAGCAATTTGGGACATTTTAACAAAAGGCATAACAATATCAATTAACTTTGTATTTGTTAATAATATCATTTTGTAGCATAAAATGAAGGAATAACTGAGCATTGAATTATATTAAAGTAAAATCGGGCACATAATAAAAAACTTTAATAAACATGTAGTTTGATATATTTTGGAAACAAAGAAAGATTTTTTCAATTTGTAAATGACCGTATATGGATTTAAGTTTGAATCAGGGGCGAATCCAAAGAGAGGGTTCGGAAACTCCGAATTGGCAAGCAAAATTTTTCTGGATACGTGCCTGGTATTATTAATAATTTCCAAAACATCGAATCGAATTTAATTATTCTTTTTTCTCTCGCTTAAAGGGAGAAATGGAAATCTGAACTCCACCCAAGTGATTCAGACCAAATAATAAAATATAAAAAATCAATAGAATTATTATTTTATTTGGTTGGAAAATAATTTTTTAGGTCTTTTCGGCATATGAGGCTATGTTGACTTTAAACAATTTTAATAATATATATATATATGATACAATTTTTCAGGATCATCATATTTATACCAAATAATATCCAATTGATTGATTTTCATCCGACTTGCCTAGGTTTCGAACCCATATTTGAAAAAGGATTAAAAACATTATTAGATATAGAATTCGGTCCAGGGAGGCACTTGACAGCCCTGCTTTTTAATATGTAGAAATAAATCCAAAGTATTTTATTTGAATATCAATCTTTTTTGAAACTATTTTTTTAAATTTAAATTAAATTTTAATTCGGATGCAACAATTGTCTAATTCTCTAAATGGACATTTCGGTCTCATAAAATTTATGGTGAACATGAAAATAACATTCTATTTATTTTGATTTTATTGACTGAGCTAATAGAATTTTCCTTTTTTCAACAAACTTGAAAAGTTCGTTTTTATATTCTGTCTGTATGTATGTCTGAATGTTTTTATTTTTTTCCATTTTTTCAATTCAATTAATAAAATTTTGTTATAAACGAGATTTTGATTGTATTAGATTTTATTGTTTTGCCTTTTTTGAAGATTGAGAGGGGCAGGGGAGTGGGGAGAGCAAATACTACCCTCTGATTTAAAAGGTATTTAACCAACATATATTTATTATATTTATATATTTCTGGACTTAATGCAATGATGTAATTTCTTACAAACAAATTTTATTATAATAATATTTTGTCTTTCTCTTACCTATATATCTAATATATAGTGAGAAAGTATTATAATCACAAAAAATCGATGTTGAGATTTCAACGGAAATACATGTCAGGGGACCTCACGCCTGAGTCTAAAAAAATGGGGTATGGGGTCTATCTCTGTGTTCAAGAATTCTCATAAACGAAAAAATATACGAGATTGAAACTTTATACGTGAGCTAGATACCTAGTAGTGCTTCGAAGCTTTTCAATAAAATCGGTCAACAGGTACTAGTACTTTGCTGACATATAGCATGTATAGGCTCATCATGGGCCAACGTACCCGATACGAAAAATTCGGTGTGATAACACATCACTCAGCTTTCTCTACCTTAGGTAAGAGAAAGTTGTGTGATATGCCTGTGTTCACACCAGATTTTTATCATTGAAATAAAATAAAATAAATATTTAATAAAGAACGTTCAATTTTAGTTTCCAGAGATAGTAATATGTATTTATTTATAAATGCTGGATTTAATGGTTTCATTAATAAAATGATTCATTTAATAATATTTATTTTTCTCTATTGTAATGTTAAATTTAATTTTTTCCCCTTTAATATTTATATAAATGCAAAATCCTCTCTCTCTCTGTTTTTTTCTCTCTCTCTCCAAACTGGTTGGTTACATTTTATCATATCCCAAAAACTTCTCGATATATTCACGGGGAATCAATCACCTAAGCGAAATTCTATAAAATTTTTACGGATTGAAAAAAAATATGAGTAATCCTTTTTAGGTATAAATAAGCCTCGATGGATTACTTCAAAGTTTGGCTGCGATCTGTCGGATTGAAAGCTAGTTGAGCCAACACAACAGCTCTTAACACCTTTTTTTTATCATCTCCGAGGAGACTTATTGATTAACGCCCTTATATGCCCAATTCGGCTCTATATTATATTATATTATCAATGCAATGTGAAAAAGATGAGGTTAGTGAGTGCAAAACAAGCAGAGGCAAAAACGGTTCTTGTTGACAGCGCGAGAGCTTGAGTGATAAATAATCTACACATACCCTCACACACAAACACCTCAATCTTCTAAAACTATCAAATAGATGTATTGAATTAGTGAAAATACAAGCAAGTGTTAATTAATGTCAATTTTATTAGTAAAATTGATTTTAGGGTTATATTTAGGTTTCAAAATGCTCGTGGGAAAGCTTATTTTTATCCATAAGTTTTAGCGATTTCATCTATCAAAAAAAAAATTGTATTTTTTTTATGGAAGGTAGACTACCCAGCATTTCCCTTGATTCCTTGACTTTTTCTGCCATTCGGGGTCGGCACAAAAATTATAGATGCCAACGAGAAAGAGAGAGAGACCAAGCACGGTCTGACACTTGAGACAAAAGAGAGACCAATCCTCGAGAAACTCGTGGTTCATTTACATACTCGCCAGATGTTACAAAACACAAAATATACTAATATCAAAATTATATGTAAGGATGCTTGCATACTTCCCAGATGTTCTTGATTTTGTAAGCCTAGCAATAATGTTTCTCAGTAGGAATGACAAAATTACACCAGACTCTCAGGAACTCTAACTTTTAGGTGTCAGTGCTTCTCTACCAGGATGTCGCCCGTATATGAAATGGATGTCTCTATGTGAGTTAAATACAGATGGGATTTTTGGTGTGGGTAAGAAATATCTTTTGCATAATAGCATGAAATAAACTAAAAGAAGGTTGAAAAGAAATTTTTAAAAATCATTTGCAATTGACAGTTGTAAAGATAAGTGATTGGTGCTTCTGAATTATCTTGTTCATTATCCTTTGTAAAAGATTATGATCCCATATAAATTAATTAGTAACTGATAAGTTTTAATAATAAAGACACATTTCATGATAATTTTAGAAATAAAAAATCACTTTGGAAAGTACATGTTTGTCTTTATGAAAGCGATTGAAGTAAAAACGGTTCAACCAATTATGTTGAAACTTTGTAAATGTTTAGTAAAGTGCCGAGGTAGAATTTATCGAGGAGAGTTTATTCAATTTCATTTCAAGGAGGCCTCTTAAAATATTTTAATTAAGATAAACAAAGCTCTCAAACGGTAAAAAACCGAAGTGAAGAGATAAAAATCTCAATTTTTCCAATAAAAAATAAAATATAGCTCAAGGATATAAATGCCTGTACGTATTAATTCAATTAACATTTTTCTACATGTACGAATGATGAATGATGAACTGGCCGATTGTTGTTTTGTGATTGATTGTTAAGAGAGAAGGTGTTGAGTAAAAAGAGTTTTACATTTCTGCAATATTAAATATAATGGTAAGGGGAAAATATTATGATTATGAAAAATTTAACTTTTTAATTTTTTCAAAATTCTTTACTTTTCATGTCAAAAGACCACAAAAAAAATCTTAATTTGGGTGTGTGTGTGTAGCTTTTTATTGGCTTATATCTCTGGAACCATTCATTAGGAACTTTCTAAATTTAAAAGAAGAGCCTAAAAGTAGTAAAATTTGAAATGAATCGATCTCTAGAAGGGGGGGGGGGGATAAAAAAAGCCCTCCACCCAATATTTATTAAGAACCACGATTTTCACTGCCGGGGCCGCCTGAGCCTGAAGTGGATCTGCAATCGAGTGGATCCCAAACAACCAACGGTCAGATTCCTCTTGCAGAAGGTTCATGAGGTAGCAGGTGTGGGAACATTTCTTTATAAGGCAGCAAAGCAGGCCGTAGAATCCCTGAGGTTGGAACTGGACCTGACGGGAAGGGCAACCTCGCAGATCTCCGACCGTCTGGGGAGCAGAACTTAAGACCTTACTAAAGCAGCATGTCGACAGGCCATTACATGGAAATTTCTTCCATGGGATTGAATCCTTTGTTCTCTGTCGGCAACTCGCACATTTAACTTCCTGATATCGACTGGTCTTAGGTTCAGGACTTTGGTAACTTTTTTGATGTTTCTGTAAAAAATTTTGATCAATGGTTTGCTTGACTCTATTTCAATGGTAGGTAAAAAATTATGTAATTTAATGTCTTATATATATGTCTATTAAGATTAAACAAAATTTGTTCAATTTATATTG
>JAAAKE020100210.1:0-18600 GCA_010014785.2 Anisolabis maritima
TAATATGGTTTTGGCCCTCGGAACTTACTGGAGTAATCAGTATGGCCCTAAGGCTGGAAAGTTTGGAGACCCCTGCTATAAACAATATGATTATGGAGAGATTTTCCATGGACTTCCCAATTGGATTGTTCTTTATCTTTAGAAATCCCCAAACAGGGGGGATGGAACACGTGCATTTGGGCACTGTCTGTTTTATGGCTGCAAGTTGGCAAGTACATATGTCTCTTAGGCGCAGATGTTTTATTGACACAAAGGATTGGCTTATCATTTACGACCATGAAAATCCCATCCCTTGGGGGGAGGATCTCTCCTTCTTACACAAACCTAATGTACAAGAAAATTATTTATAAATAAAGATATAATAATATAATGATAATAAAATAATAGAATATTTAAATGAAATTGAATATAGTCTTAGAGATCGAACATGTATTTTAAAATTAAAAAACCATAAAATATTTAGGTTTGAAGATGGTAAAGGACCAGACAGATCCAGATAAAATTATGGCTATAGATATAATGCCACTACCAACTGATGTTTTTAGTTAAAACTCTTTTTAGTTCTTGTTAATTATTATGGTGACGGAACTTTTATTAAAAAATTATATAATATTCAAACACCTTTAATTAATTTATTAAAAAAGAATATTACTTGGAATTGGTCGCAACAATGTGCATTCGAAAAAATTAAGGTAATTTTAAAATCTGATTTACTTTTAACACATTTTATAATAATGAATTAATGAATATAATAATGAATTATTGTTGCAACCGATCCACCTGGAGTAGGGGTTGTTATCTCTCATAAGTTTCTAGAAGGAAGTGAAAAAGCTATTGCTCTTGCTTCGTGTACATTGACTCTCTCTTAAAAAGAATAGTCATATTGAAAAAGAAGGACTTTTAAGAATTTTTGCTATAAAAAAATTTCACAAATATATTTATGGTCGAAAATTTACCTTGATAACAGACCATAAACGTCTTATTAGCATTTTTAATTTTAATAAAGGTATTCCAGCTCATTCTGCAAATAGGTTACAACTATCATGCTTTTAAATTACGATTTTGAAGTAAAATATTGTTCGACACTTAAATTTGAAAAAAATTTCATGTGAAGATGAAGTTAATTTTGTTGTTAATAACATTATTTAACAATTACCCATTTCTAACAAAGATATTGTAAAATGGACCGAAGACGATGAAATACTTCAACAAATAATTAAATCAATGAAAGAAGGATGAGAAACCAAAATGAAAATATTAAATTAAAACATTCTTTTAACAGAAGAGTTACGTTACATATTGTTAACGTATGTTTACTCTATTGTTACAGAGTGATTGTCTCTAGAAAATTAATTTCGCGAATTTTAAAAACTTTTCATTGTAGTCTTTTTTTTTTTTTTTTTTTTTAAGTCTTTTTCGGCATCTGAGGCCATTTAGACTCCGTCCTTATTTATTTCTATTAATTGGTAGCCAATATAATAGAAATAAATTTTTGTCGCTCAGGTCGGGAAGCGAACCACTGACCTTTGGTTTATAAGGCGAGGTAGAGGTTTCCTCTACCTCTGCACCAAGGGACAGGGCTTCATTGTAGTCAATCAGGAATTAACAGAATGAAAGCGGTAGCTCGTAGCTATGTTTATTGGCCTGCGTGTGAAAAAGATATCTCAAAAACGAAAAGAGGCTAAAATTTTATATTTAAGCTAGGTACCTATGTTGCTTGCGCCTCGAAGGTTGTCCATAAAAGAGTAGTTGTATTTTACTGGTGTACTTTTTTAGTATTTCTCAACTTATTCAAAATTATCTCTAACGATTTTGATTATCCTTCATAAAACAATTATTTATTAGATATAGATAATCTGTGAAATCTATTTATTCATATCTCACAAAATTCTTTTAGTCCACTCTACTCATGTACTCTTTTAGATTTTGGTCAATTTTTCTGAAACCACTCTAACGATTTTGATTAAATTATATGTACATATAATAAATTAGAATATATTTAAGATGTATTAATAATTTTCCACCTCAAAATAGTGAGGTTTTCAATTTAGGATTTTTGCAATACCGTAGAAAATATAGGATAACTCATTGCCATGGTAGGTTAGGTTAGGTTAGGTTTAGGTGGTTGCCGCCCTCCTTTGGGGAAACTCACTTAGGCCAGTAGCGGCCCAGTGTGATACCACTTGAGCTTGTGGGGGTGAAATTATCTCCCAATTTCCTATCCCAGGAGGAGACTTCTGGTAAGGTTAGAAATAATTGCGACAAGCCGGACTCGAACCCGAGCTATTTTCATACTCTAGATTCATAACACGCAGCTTATCCGTTTTAGTCACTGCTTCCTCAATGCCATGGTAACAAAATATAAATATTTTTATTTCCTATATTTGATAATAATTTAATTGCCATTATTATTTATTTTAAAATTATAAATATTTTCCTTGGAATGAAAAAAAATTAATTAATATTAATTGATATTTGACACAAATGAAAAATCTCTAAAAATAAAAGATAATATAAAATTGTGGACGGCTGCCAAGGGGGCCTGATGTTAAAAATCCTTGTGTAACAGTACATCACTCAGCTTTTCTTACCTTAGGTAGAGGTTGATGACCAAGTTTCATACTTTCTCTTGCATATTTTTATTATTTGTAGAGGCAAACAACAAGGAGATGATTTCCCTGAAATGACTTATACAAGCAAGGGTTTTCCTACAAGTAATGGGATTCCCCCGACAGATAAGGGAATTCCCTTTGGTCCTCAAAAGCACCATAGAACAAAGACATCCCGGCAGTTAAAAAGGAACAAAAGCCCAGAGTGTGGGGACTCAGACTACCATCTTACCTGCCACAGCACGCGCACATGTCAATCATTTTTCTCTCTCGTTTTCGTTCTCTATCTTTAACCAAAAAGTAACTTGTTAATACAATAAATTGTTCTTGTTAATACAACCCATCCGTTTTATTCATCCAATGCAACACATGATTATTATACATAATTTATGTAAGAAAAAGACTTGCCACTATAAGGTCCCATTTATTTGAAATTCATCTCTATTGAGATAAAAATCTAAAAAAATCTGTTTTTTAATAACAGGACTAAGTGCTACAATGTGAGAAGCCCTCAACACATGTTTGTATTTATAAATACAGATAGACTCCACTTAAATTATATTTTTACAATATAATCAGTGCCGAATTTACACATTCGGGGGTCCACTGAAATGTATTTTTTGGGGGGCCGTTATCTTTCATTCTCTTATAAGAATCGTTGAGGGAGGGATATTAGTTAATAATAATCGTTATTTGATTGAAGATGGCCGTTAAGAAATTATTAACCTACATTTATTATGATATAGGTTAACAGACATGAAAAACTACTTCTTTCGCTAATCGCTATTACCTTCCTTCGTTTTAAATATACATTAGACATATATATATATAATACATTGTTTTACATTATTAATTTATGACTAACTATAAACTAAGGATCTTCATTGCTCTTAAAAACTAATACAGAATTTAATACTGATAAAAGAAATGAACGGAAATGTGGGGTACAATTTGTCTCGTGTCCATTTTGGGGGCCCCTATGCCGCTGGGTCCTTCGCAAATTGTGACATTTGCGATATTGTAAATCCGCCCCTGAATATAATCAAATACTCATCATCTGTATTTCTTTATACTTAATTGTCCTGATGATCTGTGCCTGACATTTTAAAATAATTAAACAAAAAACTTTTTTATTTGAAATGCAAGTGCAATTCCAATTCATCTACTCAGGAAGTCACGTGATAGTTCATTCTCCCAAAATTTTAGTCTTAGCCAAGGGTAAATACCATTTGCCTCTAAGTGTTGTAGATTGAAGTGAGAAGGACCAGTCAATATATCGTTTAAGATATAATATGTGTGAGATGATTGTGTTGATTTTCTTTATTTTTTTTATAGGAGGCAACGAGATTGGCTTTAGTTTCCGGAGATCAAATGTCCTATGCTAAAAGTATTCGGATCATGGGGGATATTTATCGCAAAAAGTGTGAAATCAATGTGAGTAATTAATAAAAGTTCTTTAGATTTTACGACTTTATTTTAAGCTTTTGGTTAGAGTCCTATTTGTGGCTCGCTTTTTTTTTCTTAACAGCTCAAGATAAAGTCATAAAATTTTAAAATACTTCTCTTTATTATAATATTTAATGATATTTTTTAGTTTTTATAAACTGTAGATCGGGGAAACCTTTTCGCTTCCTTAGACAACATTTGAAGTTTGTAATTTAAGATGATTAGTAAATGAATTTAAATATATGTGTAACACGGCGGTAAATGACCTAAAGCGTTGATGTGCCTATTATAAATATAAATAAAACATTGTCTTGGGCCGCAAATATAGAATACTTAAAATGAACAGATTTTAATTTTGTTAAATCAAAACAAAATTGACCGGGGGAGGGAGGGGAAGGATGTTGTTATGAAAGTAAAAAAAAATAATTCAAATAACTAGATTACTTAGATGACTTCAGCTCATTATTTGCGAAAAGTTAGTATTACATATTTTAGATGAAAATGGATGAATAATTCTGAATATATTCTTGATTTATTTATCTGGATATTTCGAAGGCATCAATAAGCATTTCTTCATCAGAGGGTCTACAAAATTGTTAATAATTAGAGTGCTATTATATAAAAGATATTAAATACAAAAATTAAAAGGATTCCAAGAAAATTAGAGGATTTGAGTAAAACGTGAATATAAAGAGCTTCCTAAACTTTAAGAGTTTTTGGTGGTTTATTTTTGGAGAATTGACCCTTGTGCTACATCATTCGAAAGGGAATTTTCTATCCTGCTTTGGAGGTCATTTTAGAGAAGCTGCGACGGCTGGGGCGGAAGAGAGAAGAAAAAATCTCTAAAATTTTTAAAAGTGAATATTAATACAGCTCGCAATAAAAATAATTATTGAATTGCCTAAGCTGAAAATAAAGATAAAACATTTGGAAAAAATAATCAAATAAACGAGAATAGATATAACAAAATATATTAATTGAATAATAAAAAGAAAAATTAAATTAAAAATCAGCTGAAAAATGGCAGATAAAAAATCACCAAACGAGAAAGACACTAAACAGAAGAAAGAGGTGCAAAGGCCCTTTCGGTCAAGTGGACGGGTGCAAAGAACACCACCTGAGCAAGATCAAGAGGTGAAACTCGCAAAGAAGGCTGATTCGCAGGATAGTAATTTAAATATTACAAATATGTTCCAGCAAGACAAGAATGGGTGAAATAGACTCGAAGGTAGGAACAGAACTACAGAAGTTAAGAGAAGAGTTGGCAGAAGAAAAAATGGAAAAAGAGAAAGAAAGGGGTGTAGAGACGATATGGAAGAAATGAAGATGGAATTAAATTTTTATAAATATAAATTACATACGCTGGAGAAGAATCAAAAGAGAAGTAATTTTATTATTGAAGGAGTGAAAGAAAATAGGGAAGAGGAAGAGGAAAACACCCAAACTAAAGTCAACGCTACATATAAAGAGAAATTGGGAATGAGTGATTTTAAAGCAAAACAGGTACAAAGAATAGGTCAAAAAAGAAGAGATAAGGCTAGACCAATTTTGGTGGTATGTGAGAGTCAAGCAATGAAAAATGGAATATTCAGAGTTAAAAACAAATTAAGACATCTAGAAAATGAGAGAATTTTCATTGATAATGATTTGACAAACGAAGAAAGGGACCTTAGGAAGAAGAGATATGAATTGGTGTATTAATTAAGAAATAATAATAAGAACGCAAAAATTTATGGAAATAAAATAATAATAAATGGAAGAGCCTACAAATTTATAGTGAGTCTGAAGAAAGAAGATGATAAGATACAGGAAATCTCAAATGATCCAAAGCCTAGGGTATAGCAAAAAACGAATAAGAAAAGAGAATAAGAAACAAGTCCCAACTAAAAATATAATGTATAGAAAAATAAAAATGAACCAACTAAAATGAAAATGGTATGAGAAAAAGAAAAAAGGATTTGAGGAAAAATTAAAAGAAATGTGGAAAAAAGAAAAGAAAACAAAAGAGCTATTGAATCTGGAAGATTATAATCAAATATTTCATAACACAGCCAAGAAAATGAGTTTAAAAAAAAGGGGGGAGATGGAAAAAAATGAAGGCAAAGACATGAAGTATGAAGAAATAAGAAGAAATATGTTAAAAGCTTTAAGAAGATTCAAAAAGAAAAAAAGAAGTAAGAAAGAATTTTCTAGAATATAGGAAGAAAATAAAAGAAAGGAGGAAAGAAATTTATCAAGAGAGGTTAAATAGACTTTACTGCAGATTTTTGGAAGCAATAAACTATTTTAGAAATAAAAAAAACAAATGTGATAGAATGTGAAGAATAAAAGTTAAATATTCACTTTATGAACTTGTTAGAGGCGACTCAAGCAAGAACAATTTTAAGTTTTGAGCAAATGGAAAAAAGGGAGAGAATAAATTTGGTTAATATAGGCGAAAGTTCAGAAGAAATGCCATTGAACATAGATATAACAATGGAGGAGCTAGATAAAACATTAGGAAGATTAAAAAAGAATAAATCTCCAGGACCAGATGGAATTTTAAACGAATTTTATAAAATAATGCCACAAACTATGAAAGTCGAATTATTGAACATATTGAATCATTGTTGGAGAAGAGGCGTGATTCCGGAATCATGGAGAGAGGAGGCACTTATATTCCGGATTTACAAGACAGGTGATAAGAAGGAAGCAAAAAACTACCGAGGAATTTCCCTATTAAATGGATCTTATAAAATAATGGCAACAATTTTAACCAATAGAATAAAAAGGTGGCTGGAAGGCCAAAAGCTGTTAAAAGAAAGGCAAAAAAAGGGAAGGTTATATGTATTGTTTTTAGACCTGAAAGCCGCGTTTGACAAAGTAAACAGACAAACTTTATTGGAAAAAATACGTAAAATAGGAATTAATGGAATAATGTATAATTTAATAGGAAAGATATATAGTGAAACGAAAAACAAAATAATTAACGACCAGTCTGAAGGGGAAGCATTTTGGACTACTTGAGGTGTGAGAGTGGGATGTCCCCTTAGCCCAATACTATTTAATATATATTTAAATTATCTAGAAAATGAACGGCAAAAGAAGAATATTGGGGGGTCAGTAATAGGTTGGGAAAAGATCTTTTGCCTAAAATTTGCCGACGACATTGCTATAGTGGCTGATGATAGGGAGGGGCTCCAAGAAATGATGCGGGAATTAGAGAAATATGTAGAGAAAAATAATTTGGAAATTAATATAGAAAAATCTAAAGACAAGAGAGTAGAACAGGTAGATAAATACAAATATTTAGGATATACCATATATTTAACGAAAGAAACAACCACAGAGATCATATCAATGAACAAATAAGAAAGGCAAAAAAAGTTATCTAATCGAATTGGAGCTTATTGAAGAGAAGCAAAATTGCGGATTTTAGGAGGATGACCTATTTATTCGAATCCTTGATTGAGTCCATTTTAATGTATGTGTGGAAATATGGGGATGGCAGGAGAACGAAGAGGTTGAAAGCGTTCAAGGTGAATTTTAAAAGTTAATACTGGGACTCGCAAACATCCAAATTATATCTGGAGAATGGAAATGGGAAGAAACAAAAAGAGTCAGCAAATACATTTTTAGTATTATGGAAATGGAAGAGGATAGATGGCCGAGAAAGTGTTTAAGGAACATCTTTAGAAATATAAAAAATAAGACAGAAACAAATTGGGGAACACAGTTTAGACAAAGGTGGGAGAGATGGGAAGAACTAGGACTAGCTAGGGAAGGGGAAGAATGGACAAAGTCGGAAAGAATCAAGAGAATGGAAGAAGGAATTAGAAAAGGCATAGAACAAGAATTTCAGATGAAGGGAAAGAGTTGATAGATCGAGATATTTTCCTCATTACAAGAACATAAAAAAGGATTTAAGATCAGAGAAGTACCTAATAAGAGATGATATAGAAGAATGGAAAAAAAGAAACGGGCGCGGGCAAGATGCGGCAACATCTATAACAAACAAGAGGAGAGTCCGTTCAAGAAAGAAATATGGAAAAAGTTGGAGAAGGAACTAAGAAGGGAAGAGGTGAAAATAAAAGTGATAGAGCAGCTAAGGAAGCAAGAAGACAAGAAAAAGAAAGAAACGGGGAGTTAAATAAAATAAATAAATGTCAAATAATGTATATATTACATGTTATATTTAAATATAATAAACCTGTTTTCTTTTTGTTTTATAAATGTAAATACAGTATGGTATAGCCTGAAGACCAAAAAGGCAAAAATTTTTTTGGAATCAATAAATACTATTACAAAAATTAAAATTAACTCTTCCAGTTCTGGTGCATTAATTTAACCCCACACATTAAATTAAGAATCTTTAGAAGTGTCTAGGAAAATTTTTTCAACTTTCTAACTAGGAAACATGGACCTTTTCTTCCAGTACTAGTTTCTGTGTACTAAATCCTATACAATCAATTAAGAATCTTGAAAACTATCTAAGAAATTATTTTCAAGTTTCTAACTAGGGGATATCACTCCAAAAGAACCTTCACAACCCCAAAATAATCTAAGCAGGAAATTTGAATTTAGAATATAAAACTATTTATTTTAACCTTAGCATATTATGATGATAGAAAGTAAAATAAACATAAACAAGTCTTCTCAGGCGGAGCACCTCATACCTTATGAGAAACAAATTTTTAAGTTGTGTGATTGAACTGAGGAGCTTGTTCTAATTTAAGGATCAAAACGTCGTTTTCTTGATGATTCCGTCTAGCGGGATTAAGAGCGAAGCCAAAAGAAGTTTATAGTTATGAGAAAATCAAAAAAATCTAAAATCCAACAAAAGTTACTATGAAAGGAAAAATCCGGCATATATTTGATGGATAGTTTTATAATCTAAATTCAAATTTCTTGCTTATATTAGGTCTACCGGAAAGTTGTGTCGGTTTGTGAAGTGAAAGAAAATAATGCATTTTTCATACATTTAATAATATTTGCATTGGATTAAATCATCAAAACCCATACTCTAGAAAAAATTGTGACGTCAAGAGACCCTTCCTAGAAAGCAATAAGCATCGCTTACAGACAAGACTCCGCCTTCAGCCCTCTAATGAAGAAAAATTTATTTTTTTCACAAAGGAATAAGAACTGTGCAAATTTGGCATCCCTCATTACAATAAAATAATATAAAAATTAATTACTTTTATGAAGTAATTACTATTTTTATTAATACTTTAGTAGAGAGTGAGATTAAATTTTTTGTGAACAGACGTACTTCTCTCGGCTCCTATAAAAACATAGGTGTATTTTTGGATTTTGATGGTGAATCTTATATAAAGAAACAGCATTTAAGACGGCCAAACTTTTGCTTAGATATACAGTGGCCGCCGCGTGTGTGAGAAGGGCCCTTTTGAAAGATAATTTGGCGCCTCACTTCCAAAAAAAAAAAAAAAAAATACAAAATAAATTTAATCTCAAACTTCGTATTTAAAATCTCTTGCTAATATATAATAAAAATATTTATATATCATCATCAATAATGCCGATGCAAATACTTAAATTAAAAATATAAACATAAATCCAAATAGATGGCTTGGTTTTAGGTTTTTCATAAATTTACTTTTTATAAATCAAATAAATTAATTCGTATAAATATTGTTATCATTGTATCAAAATACATAACACATAATGCAAAAGATTAATAAATATATTATTTATTTACATTAATTTTTTTCTCACTTAAAACTAAAACAAAATCAAAAATATGCAATTCAATTTGAGAATTTTGGCGACATATTTCCAGCGTCAGAGAGAAAAAATTGTAAAATTTATTTAATCGCTTTCAGGTAATTGATAAATAACGACAGACTTGATGCCACCAGTAAAAATAAATAAAATAGATTTTTTAATGTGTTTTTATTATTGTGCAGGTTAAAATTTAAAATATATATAATAATAAGTTAATATCATTCTTTTTCGGTGTATTTAGAATAACAATGTAACTATAAAATAAATGTATTATATACTGTAAAATTTTAAATATTAGTGACCAGACAAAAGTGAAATTTTTTACTTTATATGTTGTATAAAAATTTACTATTATATTTTCTTTGGAATGGCGCCTCCTATATCAGGCGCCTTTGTGCTGGTCATAGCTTTGCCATCCTCAAGGCACTCGGCGGCCCTGTAGATGTATATATTAATATCTTAAATAATGGCGAAGAAAACCACATGAAATTTTTTTCTACTTTTTCTGATTTTCATATTTTTTTCTCTTTCTTTTATATAAATATTAATTTCTAAAGATATTTTTATTAACACTTAATCGGATTACTTTTCCCTTCTAAACTATGTAAAAAGATAAGTCATTATTATAATGTTATAATATTATAATAGTATATTTGAAATGGTAATTCCATATATTTTTTGTTTTAAAATTTTTGTATGTATTGTAATTCATTTTTTGATATTTGTTTTTTTCTTTGTTGGTAAGACATCAAAAAAGACCGACATTACATCATCGGTATTAAAAACAATTCGTGCCGTGTGCAAACATCCATCCCTTTATTCCTTCTTTTTGATAACGTCACCAAATATCAATAGACAAATTCCGAGGGAAAATTATCAATCCTGATTGGCTATTTTGGTGGATGTGTCATTAAGATCCCTCTTGCCATCCCTGGCAAGGAACTTAGGACGCTAACGTTGGAAGATATTCAATCTTTAACTGTAAGCATTGTCCCCGAATACGGGGAAAAATGATCGTTTGGAATGATAACATCCTTTCATTTATCTTGAGACATTTTTGCATTTAAAACTTTAAATTCGTCATTGGCGGTAATATTTTTAAAGAGTCATTATAACTAAATAATCTCGCATTGCAATAATATATAGTGGAAACAACAGGGCGTATCGATGGTTCGGAGACAAGCCTTTATGGATTTGCCATCGCTTGCTATTATTTTTTCCCATCTATCTGGCAGATGTTGTATTCCGTGACGGAAAAACGACTCGTCCTTCAAAGCGATCCATTCATTGAGCCTTTTCTCTATTCCTTCATAATTATTGAAGTGCTGCTCCGTGTCTCATCGAGCTGAACAAGTGATAATCGGACGGAGCAATGTCTGGTCAATACAGCGGGTGAGGTAAAACGTCCCAGCCAAGTGCTTCTGGCCTTCACAATCTTTCCAACATTTGGCCGAGCGTTATCGTGCTGGAAGATCACTCGTGTGTTTACATACTTCAATGCCTTGTTTAAACGGATCAATTGTTGTTGGTAAAGTTCTGCAGTGATGGTTTGGCTCTGTTTTAATAGCCCATAATGATAAACTATACCCTTCTGGTCCCTTCATATACAGAGAATTACTTTCTTACCGTGAATATTTCGCTTTGGTGTGTGAAACAGTTATTTTTGGGAAATAGAGAGGTTCAGGCAAAATAAATGCCTAAAATCATTGTGATACTCTCTCTCTCTTACTATCACTGTGAGAATATTTATTGTAATAATAATAGACATATGTATATAAAGAGTAACTTTATGCAATAAAATTGTCGTACCTCTCTCATTTGTTTCTTCCAAAAGTCTTTTCAAGTATTGGGGCATCCGGAAAGTTTTCCATTGGCATTGGAGCATATCTGAATCTGTAAAAGTTATTGAAAACATATTGTTTATGTACATATTTTTATAGGGGAAATTGCAACGCATCGATAGAAACAAAGATCCTTGAGATAAATTAATTTACGTTAGTTTTGTGCACTTTTGAAGATGTAAAAAAATAAAGACCATTTTAGATCCTTTATGCTTTTTTTATTATCGGAAAGTCAAAAGTGTTACACAAGCAAAAAATAAGATTTGTACTGTTTACGGAGAAAGGGCTTGAGCTGAAAGAATTGTTCCCAAGTGGTACTCTAAGTTTAGAGGTAATGATTTCAACCTTGAAGTCGAAAAGCCCTCCACCTCTGATGATGACCTAATTGAGACACTAATCCAGAATAATCGGCGCTATGCAACATGGTTTTTTTAAGTCCTTTCTGTATCTAAGGCCATATAGATTTTAAACGATATACAATATATATTAATTATAATACATATAATCCAGGCATATTTATTTATAATAAATATCAATTGGTATCAAATTGCTTCTTTTTCTTTTAGAAAACTTATTGAATTAGCGTCAGGAACAATGAAAATTCAATTTATAGTACAAAAACAGAAAATACGCTGGATTCAGGCAATCAGTAGTGGCTTGGTTAAAAGAATTCTTTTATTTAATTAAACATTCCTCGAAAGAAACATCAATTTTCTTGTACAGGCTGAAATATTGGCTTTGACTTTGTTGGACGGTTACTTCTTCAAGAAATTCCTAAGAATTTTCTCATCTTTCTTAAATGATTTTGAAACAAGATCATTTAGAATCAAAATAATTTTTATCATCGGCCATTATATATCTATCTTGACTGAGTTTTCTATATTCCAGGGGAGAGAACGATTTAGCTAGGTAATATACTCAAGCGGGCCACGCTCTTTCGTCCAAATAAATAAAATGGTCTCTTAGACAATAAAAAAAATATTAAAACAATTTGCAGGGGACTAATGTAATTCTAATATACTTTCATTTTAGTTTTAATTTATTAAAGTCACACTTAAAATACGTGTTATGATTAAAATTTTTCAAAATGGAGATTTCAAGCCGAGGTTTGGACGGTCTGTCCTCCTCCTTTTTTATCATCCAATTAGAAGAAAGCTAATTTTTGGAGGTGTTGTACACTATTAAAAAAAGATTTTTACTTAAAGGAAGTGTATAGATGGTCAAAGATGTGTAAAAGGTTTCAATAAAGAGTCAAGTTGTTATAATATATTTCTTTATTAAAGACCAAAGCTAACGTTTCGGTCATCAATGAAATCTTCAGAGCCAGGCCAATGTCGATATATAGATCTTCATTAAGTCATTTATGGGTATTTTATACATTACAACTTAGTATGAAAAGTCCTCGCCACTATATGGAATCGCCAACCTAATAACCATATGATTTTCAGAGAGTAGCAACCTTCAAAAGATTTGTATCAAATTTTCATGATATTTTGGCCATTTGACTACGAGTATAGGAAGTTTAAGTGACGCTACTTTGCTTGGGCGCCGTGTTTTCTAACAGCGACGTATAGATGAGTCAGAGCGCGGTTTGAATCTGTTGAAGTCTGTGATCCAAATGAGTTTTTGCGCCGATTCGTAACAATGGATGAAACATGGGTCCATCACTACACATCTGAGTCCAAGTAATGAGATCGCAAAAATATCGAAATCGAAATCTCAACGGAAATAGATGTTTTGAGGTCCCCTAAGTGTAAAAAAATGGATCTCGCAAAATAGTCTGTCTGTTTATGAACACGATCTCTCAAAAACGAAAAAAGCTACAAGGCGACATTTTATATTTAACCTAGATACTGTCGTTGCATGCAATTTGAAGTTTTTCAATGAAATAGGCTAAAGAGTACTAATACTTTAATGATGTACTTTTTTAGTTTTTTTTTTTTTTTTTTTTTTCATTTTTCTTAAGATTCGCTTTAGCAATATGATTAAGATTCATATACTAATTATTTATTAGATTATATTCAAAATATATTTACCTTTATCCGCCCCAAAATTGTCTGGAGCCCATTTTACTGAGGTATTCTTTTTTATTTTTTTTTCCTTCAAAATTCGCAACTAACGACTTCGATTAAAATTCTTAATTCACTTAATTAGTAGATTATCTTTGAAATCTTTTGTAATTTGTTTGAAATTATTTGGAGCCTAATTTACTGATGTACTCTTTTTAGTTTTTTCGATTTTCTCAAAATTCGCTATAACGATTTTGATTAAAATCATATATAATTTACTAATTAGATGATCTTTGAAATGTATTAACCCTTATCTGCCCCAAAATTGTCTCGGGCCTACTTTACTTTTGTACTTTTTTGGGTTTTTTGCGAATTTCTCTTAAACTGGTGTCTCTTAGACTCTTGTCTGGTGCTCACTTTACTGATGAAGTTTCAGGTTTTTTGTGAATTTCTCCTAAACTATTCTAAGGATTTTGAACAAGTTGACTATACATATAATAAATTAGATAATTTTTAAGATGTATTATTCGTTTTCCACCTCAAAATAATTTAACATTTATTAAAATTAAAATCTAGTTTATTTTTAATACACCAATCCGATAACGGACAAAGACTCTTCTGAAGTAAATGCCAATACTTCAAGGTCTTGATTGGATTGTGGATCGTCAGTAAACAAAAGTTTTCTATCTATAATCTTTATGGTGTGATTAATGAATAAAATAAAGAGCAATGGTCCAAGAGTAGAGCCCTGGGGAAGGTCAGAGTGTTGCGGCCAAAATTATCTATAAGAAATATAAATAATATTTTTTTGATAAATATATTTAATTTAATTTAAATTGAATTTAATGTAAGAAATTTATATTTCTCGAATTTCCCAATTAGAATGTTCTAGAACTTTCTCCTTTTTAAGCCCCTCACCTCACTACCACTCGTTCTCTTCTCTCATTGGCTCGATTTAAGCCACGTCTGGCCACGTTGAGAGTTGGCATTCTCTGCGCTGACGTCACACCCCTCCGTCATTGTGACCAGCAGCCACTTACTTTTTGGTTTTCGTTGGGTGAGCATCGGGGAACTTTGTCATAAAAAAGCGAAGTCCACATTTATCCAGGGCAACTTGGGCCTTGACCACTGGCACGCACATAGTTGTCTCTGTCTCTGGTTTGTCTACGGATATTCTGCGCCTCCATTGACTGCACAACTCTCTCACCATTTGAGAATTGCACATATCAGTCAAGCGGATGGAATTCAGTTCATGATAAAGCGCATCTGCTGACTTCTGGCTCTATTTCACTGGCTATATTCGCCAACTGGTTCTGTTTATCGAGACGTGTGGTCAGTAAGCAAAACCCCTGACTCAACTACACGGCTGTTTTGAATTGGCTTCTCCTAGAGCTCCTATCTTGGGTTGCAACGTAGAACTCCGAACATCCTAACTGGTTTTGTTTCTCAAAATAAGATAAGTCATCGTGTTTTTTTATTTGATAGTAGTTGATCACTCTATGAGTGAAATTATATTTAAATCACTTTAAATATCCCACATTCACTCTTAGACATTGGATCTTTTTTTTTTTCATAAATTTCATATATTCAAGTTTGCCTTTGATAAAACACACATGCCTAAGTTGCATATATATTTTTTAGTTCTCTCATTATTAGTTTGTATTTAATTTAGTAAGATCACAAGGTCTTGTTACACAATTTGCTTCATTGTTCAATACATAATAATTAATTATAAACTCATAATTCAGCTTGAATTAAAATTTAAATATTACATTTTTGTTTTAAATAATCATAATCTTTATACTGCAATACATTGTATATTTTGCTCATTAATTTACTGTAATAAATTCTCGTTCTCATCATCCTGTTAAACATAAAAATTGTCTTATTCATTTTTATTCATTTTATTCATCTTATCTTATCATTCTCATTTATAATATAGCATACATAGCTGAAAAGTCGTGTATGTTAATTATGGAAGGCGGGGGGTTACTTGTTTGAAAGTAAGGTTTCCTGACTCTCTTGGAGCAGTACGCCCTTCTAAATGATAGGCAATATGGCTTCAGGAAAAGTCGCTTAACTGGTGACATTTTAGGCTATGTCACTCACCTCTGGAACAAAGACTTGGCAGAAAAAGGTAAAGAAACCATTGCGGTTGCACTTGATATCTCGAAAGCTTTTGACCAGGTATGGCATAAAAACCTATATTATAAACTACTAACATTTAGCCTCTCTTCAGATCTTTGTTTATGGATTAGAAGCTTTCTAACTGATCGAAAGATCTCAGTTGTTGTCGACGGAGTTACTTTTGATCTTCATATAATCAATGCTGAAGTCCCCCAAGGTTCGGTACTTTCACCCACGGTCTTTCTTATGTATATCAATGACCTCATGACAGTGACCTCCAATCCCATTCACTGTACTCTGCACTCAATTAGATCGAGGGAAGATTCCTCTATCCTCAGTTGCCAGAATATTGATTCTTCTATTAATGATGACCTCGGGACTTTGGAGAAATGGAGATCCCGTAACCACGTCAATTTTAACTCCAAGAAAACTCAATGTTGCCTAATTTCCAGACTGAAAGATTCGACATGCCCATCTGGCACTTACAACCATAATAATCTCGAATTCAGAAATTCTCTTGTGTTCTGGGTGTGACGATTTCTTCGGATCTTTCCTGGAATGAACATATTTTGCGGTCGCCAAATCTGCTGCTAGAAAGGTTGGTTTCCTCTTCAGATCCAAGAATTATTTCTCCTCTCGCCATTTTCTAACCCTATACAAATCTCAGATTCGTCCGTGTCTTGAGTGTGGGTCCCACTTATGGAGTGGGGCTTCTAAGCAGGCTCTCACTTCCCTTGATGCGATTCAAAGGCGTTCAGTGAGACTGGTCGGAGACGATTCTCTCAGTGCCTCCTTGCAGCCACTGGACCAGAAGTGTCTTAGGCTTGACACTTTTTTACAGGTATTACCATGGTCGATGTTCTGTTGAATTAAAGTCCATCATTCCTCACAAAGCGACTTTAGTGCGCACTACAAGGGAATCATCGTCCCAACATCCCCATGTCGTTAAAGTCGCGATTAATAAAACTAGTCAAATCCAGTATTCTTTTATCCCCCATGACTTCTCGTGAATGGAATAGAGGTTATTCCTCTCCTGCTACTAACTTCTCGAAAACCTCTCAACAAGCACCTTTTAAAATCATCACTCTCCCCTTCTCCTGTTCTTCCTTGTTGCATGTGACTACTAGTCATTATATGTCTATTGGAACTTATGCTTCCATATCCAAAAAAAAAAAAAAATTCTAGGTACGATGGTAACATTTGGAAGCATATTAAAGAAATCATTCATAAAAATGTACTCTAAAACATTCAGTGTACTCATATTAAGGTTCAAATATGTTATTAAAATTTCTCTTTCATCATATAATATAGATATAATATTGAATATATCAACTTATATCATAATTGTCCTTATTCTATTTTTCAATTTTTCTTCTAAATTTGTATATTATTTTATTTTTATGTTTTTGCTTTCCATTTTTAAGGAGAAATATTATCTAAAAAGTGGAATGATTTATTATGTGATTTTAAAATGTCGAATCTTTCATCTATTTTTGACATTGCAATATCTAATATTGTAAAATAGAAATTAATTTTAAAATTGAATTCTCGATCTTGAATAGTTTCAACTACATGTTCATAATCAAAGGATACATTTTTCTTGTGTAGCCGAATTTTGTTTACAATAGAGACCTTACAATTGCAATCCATTTCTTTGGCAATTAATTCGGATTCTTTTAAAATGTTAGCAAATGATTCGACAATCCTTTAAATATGACTGTAGATCAGACATCAACATAGTAATAATAGTGATAATTACTGCAACTACTTTTTGCATTACTTTGTTCACAATATTAATTTTACTAAATGCATTATATCATATAAGCAAAAAAATTTGAATGATTTTATTTTGGAGAGTAATGATTTTGCGGTGTTTCTTGTAGAATTATTTCTGGAGGGGTCATTATATAATTCATATAAATCATCATACACGGGTGGCAAATAAAATCTAAAAACTTTAATAGCTTCCATCCTAATTTTCAATTTAGTGTCTGAAAATGGTTTTAATGTCAAAGTGGGGCATTCATTTTTTAACATATGCCAACAATGTCGAGAAGCAGAAAAAAACAAATAAATTTCTTTGATTAAATCAAAGAAGCTGGAAATTTCTAATGAAGATTTTGCACCGTCGTTAATAACTAAAATGTGAAGAACATGAAACGTACAACTCTCTCAAATTTATATCTAAAATTTTCTTTTGAAGGCCATTGTGCTTTCCTCACATATTATCATTATCATAAATTTGACCTCGCATATCTTGTTTGCCTTTATTTTCTTTATGTAAATAGTCTAGTATAAAATCTGTTAAACCATCGTCAGTTGTATGTGTTATAGGACAAAACCCGAAAAAATTCTCTTTTATTTCAATCTTAATTGATGTTTTATTCATGTACAGGAAACGAACAATAATTGTTTTCTGTTGTTATGTCTGGTGTAAAGTCTAATATAAGTGAATGTATTTATATAGTTTCAAGGTATTAATAATTTAATTTTTACATTTTGTCCAATTAAACCAATAATCTCGTTCTGAATTTTGTCATCTATATAATGAGCATCCATTTATGATTATTTAGATTAGATTTAAATGTTCTGTCATAACATTATCAAACCGAGCGTTTGCTGCAACCAGTTTTAAAAAATTTCCATTATTATTTTCAAATATTTTATTATTGTGTGCTATTAGAGCTAAATTTTGACCAGGAAGTAATAGAAATTGAATGGCAATATACCAGGTATACCGGCATGAAGTGAGCGTTAAGATTCAAATGTGTCGATAGGGAACATTTGTTGTGAACGAGCCTTAATTTTTTTTTGTTTGGTTGGTATGATATCTGTTA
Source organism: Anisolabis maritima (assembly GCA_010014785.2). Lineage (NCBI taxonomy): Eukaryota > Metazoa > Arthropoda > Insecta > Dermaptera > Anisolabididae > Anisolabis > Anisolabis maritima. The sequence continues at coordinate 18,594 of JAAAKE020100210.1, forward strand.
AACATAT